>JASANE010022543.1:0-18060 GCA_030248225.1 Trileptium ribeirensis | reverse complement strand
AAGTTCAAAATTGCAGAATTGGTGATTAAGGCTGGACCCATAGCATTTAGACACCTATTTGTTACCTATTATTGAACGCTTTAAGTTACTTAACTCGGATTATATACCTAACAACAAATAGTTTTAACGTTTCGAATGGTTTCGTATTCGAAGACATAATACCAACACCTATAATCTACTTAGCTTTTCATCCGACATAATGATTCAATATACCTCAAATAAGTCAATGTTTACTTCGTTTATAGCATGTCACTAGTCAAAACTTATTCCAAAAACACTGCTAAAGTCCGTACAAATATTACTGATTTGAAGGAGAGAATTCTGAGTTTCGGAACAATTGTTCTAATTATTTGAGGAACTAGTCTGTAAGTTCTGGTTTTATGTGCAAACAGTCATGCTCTGGTATAGTTTTCAACTTTCGTTAGGCTGTGCATCATAGGACGAGCAACGATTACAATGGAGAGCTTTCATTCTCGTCGTGCAAGGTGTAGATAGCAACAGGTGCGGTGACCTTCTAATCATCGGACGCCCCTCGAGACAAATCCACAACCCGTCCCCCAAAAGCGCCATACCCCCAACAGGACCTCCATGCTTTAGGGTGGTGCGGAACATTTTGAGAGTAAACTCACAAAAATTGGGCAAAATTCGCTACAAATTGGCACAAATTAGCAAAAAATTATGTAGCTTTGATAAGTTGGGCAAAATTGGTAAAATTTGGAGAAAATTGAAGCGAAATTGGAACATATTATGAGTTCCTGAAATTTCCTAAAATTCCCCATACTCAGGGCTTCCCATAAATTATTATCCTCCATGCCGTCCCCCGCCCATCTAACCCCTAAGCCGACCTGCAAGACCTACCGTAAGGAGTACGCTCTTGCGAAGCGAAGCGAAATTGGAGTGAGCAAACATTTCGGATTAGCTTGACCAGCTTTAAGATTAAATACAAGATTGTGAATATAATGGTGTAATAACGGGACGCAGGTGCATGGCGCAACTTCCTAACACCATGCCCATACGACCACGACTATCGTAACCTCAAGGGCAGACCGCGAATGCTAAAAATTTTGACCCTATTCTTGGTCAGACCAAAGAAGCTACGGAGCTTAGCAGGCCGCAGGCGCGCTTAACGGGGTGTGTTCGGACCCCGCTCGATTGGTTGCGGACGTGTCTAGTTTCTGGTATGATTACTGAGGTCCCCAGGGAGGCTAGCACCGACACCTGCTCACAGGTCATGGAGCCTAGCCACTATTCCCTATCTTAGACTCATCGAAAGTTGTTTAGTTCTAATTAGTTGTGTTAAATGTTGGAATAAAAGTTGAAAATCTCCTTAGAAATTTGAAGCTCAAGTTGATTTGTCTAATTAAGATCTTGATATGCTCCGTGCAAGAGCGTTGTATCCTATGTGGCCCCCACAGCGTTCCGACAGGCCCTGGAAGTTTAATGTCGGATGATCAATGGCGTAGCCTACTTCTTCAATAAATTCTATGCGGGGGAACTGGTACCTAGACCAGTGGAAGTTCTAACTTATTAAAATAGAGTGAATCCCTGGTGAATTTTGAATCATTGTCACGAACGAGTTAACTTTTACTTGTGTTATCCAATTATTTCATTCCCTCGTTCCAGAAATGAAACGGAAATGGGTATATCGGAAGGCCATGCATGTCAGTGCTTGTGACATTCTCGCCCACAAGCCATGGCAAGCGGTGCCTGCTCGTCCGAACGGACAAAACAGAAATACCCCTATCGTCTCGGTATGAATTAAGACTGTACTTGGTGCTCATAATACAGAGTTTATTTACAGAATCAAGATTTATTGTCGGGACGAGTGTTTCCGAACGATTATCGGGACGGACTAGGTGAATCAAATCGGGAAAGCTTAATCGTAACTCGCAGTGGTCGCTCCGTTTTAATCTGCTAGGGGCAAAGGGCGTTGAGAACAAGCAAAACAGGGTCGAAGCGTGCAGACAACCGCCAGTTCTCGGACTAGGGGCGGTTATCCCTGCTTCGCCTCAATGCTAGCGATTCTTCAGCTATGGGGCGCAGGAAGCAGGGGCCCTAGAGTGCTTCGAAGATTGCTCCTTAAAGCGGGTCACCACGAGTGACGAGTAATTTCACACAGTGACGGACATTAGGCGGGGCTGCGATAAAAAATGGGATAAACCTGACTATGCGAGCTTCTTATTACAGTCTGATCGCTACTCAGAGCAACACCGGCGATAGAGCGTCGCGAGGGGCGCTAAATAATTTACCCTAGCGATACATCCGCAATACTATTTATTCTTAGGTTCATTTCATTGTTGCTGGAAACCTTACCTACCTAACAGTACGACTGACCGAACGGGAAGCTAAAGAAGAAGGGGGGTAGAGTAATTCATCGGATTTAGGCCGGGGGAACGCAGTCTTGGCGCTAAATGGCATGATACGTCCTTCTAGGCAACTTTCGAGGCCTCCCCCAGGGGCGAGAGCAGTTGTCCAACTTTAATCTATTTCCTCAGATGGAATTTTCCCAGGGGCATGGTGGGGGCGCGTTCCACGGGCCGTCCACACCTTGTCGATCGGTTATCTGGTCTTTCCTCCTAGCCCAGTGGTCATTTTGGGGAGCCGGGCGTGGAGGTCGTCGGCCCGGGACGCGTCTGCGTCGTTTGTCTTCTCTTTTGTTGCTGTTTCGTTGCCCCTCTCTATTCCCTATCTTCTTTTCTTATTACACTGCAGTATTGCAGAGTCTCAACTGCACTGTATTGCAGTTGAGTTATCATCGACTTAGTAGTCGCTGTTGCTGTGTTCCTATGGCTGACTGGTTAATACATATGATTCTGCAGCGGGCTTAAACTCCCCCTGCAGGATCGAAACTTCTACAGGGTAAAACAGGAAATAGACATGAAATGAACTAAAGCATGGTCGTGCACAGTATATAGCCTATCGGACAACTCGGGATAAATATAAAAACAAACTAAACTCAGCGATCAACTCGTTCCAAAGTAAAATCGGGGTTTTGCACTCGCTCGGTTTGGGGCCAAAATGGCCTGGGCGAGGCAATTAGTTTTCTTTATGCAGCATTCACAGAAAAATGCGTGCAAAAACTGGGCAGTTTTGTCTCTTACAGCCGTCCGTAAGAGACAAAAATCTCTTAAGGCTGGCTGTATATTTTAGTTTCATGTAGATAGCTATAAGACACTGTTGTCTCTTATAGCCAATTGTAAGATATTTTAATCTCTTATAGACAACTGTAAGATATTTTAATCTATTACAACCGTCTGTAAGAGAGTTTTGTCTTTCGGAACTGGCCACAAGAGACAACAGTCTTTAACGACTGGCCATACGAGATATAAATATCTTAAGGACAGCTACGAGAGATTTTAGTTTGTAATGCAGTTAAAGACAAAAGTCTCTTAAAGCCAACCGTAAGAGACTTCAAAACCTTACGGATAGCTGTAAGAGACATTTGTCTCTTATAGCTGGTCATAAGAGACAATAGTTTCTTGCAGCTAGCCGAAAGAGACAAAAATCTGTTACGGCTAAGTGAAAGAGATTTAAGTCTGTTTTAGCTGGCTGTAAGAGATTTGTGTCTACTTCGGGCATTTGTAAGAGACAAAAGTCTCTTATGGCAAGCTGTAAAAGACAATTCCTAATTAATATCTCCGCAACACAACGTTTGTGGCTCAAAAAATTGCAGTAAAACATAACTTTGAAGAATCCGCATCTGCTACGCTGCACAGTTTTATTGTCAGTTATCTGCGGCGACCCAATTTGCTCGAATCTTTGGCTTTTGTTGGGAAGCGATCCATGACGGTGACGGTAAGCTAATTTATGTATTTTCTGTTACTACAATAGTCAAGTAAAAGTGCAAAATGAGCACATGCAATTAACAATACTATTCATTACCATTGGGTTTATCCTCGGTAACAGAAACCATTCATTGTTCCTCTGCTGCTGCGTACCCTTCGAGTAAACCATGGAACCCTGGTTCGCAGAGCAAAATCAACACCGACAATGATATTTCCATGCCCCATAGCCCATAAGTAAAACTTTTCAGCCGCCCATGGGCGCGCAATACTCACGTACCCATGGAAAGGTGGGTCGCAGAGCAAAATCAACACTGACAATGAGACTCCCATGCCCGAAATCCCACAAGTAAAACTTTTCAGCCGCCCAAAACGTCAGAAGAAGTTTTCGAACTTTGGGTCGAGGAACCACGAAGATGCCATATCTGAAACCCCATGAACCGGAGCTTTAATGAAAAAACAAAAAAGACGCATCGGCATTTATCATTTTACTATGAAATAAAACCAACCAGAGAAAAATTTCGAAAATTAAGCTAAAAATAACCTCGCCTTCGTGAAGTGTACTGAAACGGGGTAAAAAACCCACATTTTTACCCCAGAACCATAAACCCTCGAGGATTAGGAATAGTTTCGCGAAAGCGAAAGCCACGGAGGCGAACAATGCTTTAACCTCAAAACGTTCTTCATCCATTTCAGGGTATTAATTGAACAATGAACAGCGAAGGATTAGTTTATGACCTACCATACTGAAACTATACGCTGAAACATCTTTACGTTTGGAAGCGCATAAAATTTAACGAAACAGTGCTTCTAAGGAGCCCTGCGGCTGGTCTACGTAGGGCCCCAAGCCTAAATCTGGCACTGCGCGTCATAGACCGTACATGATCATACGAGACAGGAGGGATTATTCCCTCCTAAGGCTCGTCTCTCTTCGGAGCGTTGCCGGTTTCCCCGATAGAAACCAGATTTCCCCTGAAGCTCGGCACCGCGAAATTGGAAAAAATTGTGAGGAAAAGTGACAAAAGTTAGGGGAAAATTGGTAAAATGAATGCAGCAAAATTTGAAAATATGATTTCCAAAATCCTTCAAAACTTTATCCCTCTGATAACCTCCCCCACCGAAGGGCTGATCCCCGCCCGCCGGAGAGGACCCCAGCCCCCAAAGCACCGATTATCTGCCTTGAGACTTCGGACCTCACCCATTTATGTATAAGACATCGAAAATTTTCATACATGTCTAGCATATCCATACCATATCCATACTGTCGCGTTAGATCTTTTCTGATTTTTGTCATGCTGTTGGTATCGCTGGTTTGAACATGCATCAAATATTTTACAAATAATTATTCTATCAACTTCATATCGAAGGGTTATTTGTCATTTCCCACAATTTGAAGACACTTTTTGCAAAAGCAAATTAACCGCTTAGAAATGGTAACTATGAATTTAAATTTAGAAGATTATATAACGCATCTGTTGTTGACAAAATTTAAAGATTAAATCCATCGAATGTGTTGATTTAATGTAATTTAGAGTGAATTTTGTAATATCATGTGCGGTAAAGGATTTCTCTTACTATATGTGCATACCGGATTAGAAACTGAAAAAAGATCAACTTACGACTGCACAGCGAGCTTATAATTACGAACGAACGGCTCTCATAATCATGTTTTTATGAATTGAAGTTTGAGAATCACGAATTTAAGCATAGGCTTATGGAAGCATCAACGATATGCAATGACCATTGCATAAAATTCGTGGTCACAGATACGTATCCGTACGGCGGTAGTGGTTACCCTCGAATTGTCGGATATCCATCTTAAAACATGTTTACTCTCCACTCCCGTGGAGCCCACACAGCGCGGAAAATATTGGGTAAATTGACAAAAATCGGCAAGAACCCGGGTCAAATAAGCAAATGTGTTTATTTTCTGGGGAACAGAACTAAAGACTCGCCCCTTCAACTTTATCTCTGGGGCACCTACCCGCCTGTTCAAGGGTCCCTGTTTCTATGTCATATGAATTGTACGCATATTTAATATTGTACAGCAGTGCATTTGCGTTTTTGTACATCAGTCAAATCCACATTATACATCGTGTCACCTACTATACTTTTGTGGTCGCAATTGATGGTCGATTTTGCTGTCAACTGATGTGAATTTTAAACGACTCTATCAACTGACCACACAAAGTGCCGATAAATCAATCAAACAAATTCACCAAACATTCGTAACTGCCTGAGCACAGAAACATATTTCTAACAAACGCTACATATGTATATATTATTAATTATGGTTGTCAAAGGGGGCGAAGTCAAAGGAGAGCATGGTGGTCGTGCCCCCCCGTGACACCAGCGTGAATGATGCTAAAAACACAAAGCATACGCTTTTGTATCCATGTAGCTCTAAGCTATGCCCTATCTAGCAAATCTGTTGCCCCCCCCCCCCGTGAAGAAGTTTCTAGATACGCCTTGCTGCGTTGTAAAATCTATTTGAGAAATTTGTGTAGGAGCCGGATAATAATTTTTGCAGAAATATCAAATGAAAACAAATAAATTTGATCCGTATTACTATCAAAACGGATGTGTGAACATGCCATATGTCATTTTTGTTGGAGGCAACACAGGGTACGGGATTACTTCAAAGCTTCAGGTTCAACAAAACCCATCGCGAATTCCGCGAAAGTACCATAAAATTATGTTCCGAAATTAAATTAGAGATCTAAACCACAGCCGATTTTTGAAAGTTCCGAACACATTATAGAGCAATTCAATTATTCTGTTGATTTCTGCAGCTACTGAGTTGCCATTTAAAACAAAGGCTATCCAGGTGGATGTAGCATCCAGGTTCTAGCCGCAGACGGACATAACCAGCTGCTTTTCTGCTTTTAGTGCAGGGGTGGTTAATATAGCACCTTTATTTTGGTTTGGTAGTGAGAATGCAAAGCCCGATATTAGCTGCTGCATCACTTTATGCCTTGAATATCTCGTGTATGTCGAGTACGCTGGAAGCTAAGAGCGCTCAGTCGCCTGCGTAGGGCAGCTCCATCACACAAAAGAGTATGGGCTGTGTGAGAGTTTGGTTATGTAATGCACGCAGGGCATTAAGAATGGTCTATATATAAGTTTTTCGACACTCTGAATTAAGAATTTGGTAATCCACAATCTACACGAACACGTGATGGCTTTTTAATGGTGTTCAGAGGTTTTATGATCGACGAAACCGATTTCAAAATGTGTCTTCGTTTTTTGGTTATCTATTGCATTCAGGATATCAATTATGGTCTATATAATACAGGGTTTTCGGTAGACTGAAATACGTTGGCTTGCTTATCTACAGCCTACCGAGCATATTTCATCGCCTTTCTGCGGTTTTTTATGGGTTTAGCGTCGATCAACCCGATTTCCAGAAGATAGGCTGTGTATAGTTGTTTGGCTATGCATTTTGTATAAACATAGTGTATTTGTATGTTTTTGGGTACGATGGATACGATTCTTTGATTATATATTATCAAACACGAATATTTACTGTTTTTGTCGGATGTTTTCAATGGGTTTAGAACCGACTAATTCAATTTTGAGAATACGCTCTGTATTCAATTTTTTTGGTTGTTGACTTCGCACAGGGTATCACAAAACGTGAAATATACATCACATAGTAGTGTGCTTATCCATCAAATACAAAGCTTGTTACAGATGATTATACATAATGACATCTCATAATGAAAACGACGCTCGCTCCGTTTCAGCTTCGCTCGCGGGGTGCTAGTTCTATTAAATTCAGATCATTAACGCAGAATACTAACTTTTCATGTAGTAAACTTTGGGACGGCCAGTTTCTGTATTTGTTTCTTGTGGCATCCACATCTCAAATTGGCAACGTCTTATAATATAGCGCGATAGCGCAAATAAAAGTCTGAAATCTCTATTTGTGCTCTTCATTTAGGGCTCCAAATACACTCTAACCTTTCCTTCTGTAAACTGAGCTGACTAGGGACCGGTCGCATAAAAATGGAGTGTAACAAAACACGTTTTCAACTGTATCTCTAATGGGTGCAACTATTTCAGTGAAATCAGATTCATTTCGTAAAGCAGTGAAGAATGTATAAAATTTTTGTGTAAGTTTACTATTGGATACAGGATCAGGACCTAAAGGGATTTTACACCAGAAATGCACGAAAAAGCATATCTCCATAACTATAACGTCTCAAGCGCACCAAAATTTTGTGCAACGTTGGCAACTTTGGAAAAAATTGTTCAAAATTAACAAAAAAATTGGGAAAACTATAAAAAATAGGGGAAATTAGCAAAAATAATGATAAACTTCGCAAAATTTCAGGAATATGGAAGTCCACTCGTATAAAACTGGGAGAGGTTCATACCAATGTAGTCCTCTGTTATGTGAAATCTGGCGGAGGGATCCGGACTACCAAATTTACTGCGCGGTGCGCCACTGATTGTGATCGTGCGGAACAGTGATTAGAGCACAGGTCTCACAATCATGACATTGTACGTTGGAGCCCTTCGTGGGCGTAATCTTCTCGGGAAGTTGCGGCCGCGTTGCTTCAGGACATACAACAGCTAAACAAGTATTAACTTGCTTGGAAGGTAAACAGAGTTTTCGTGTCGACACAGTTACACATAGCATGTCGTAATTCTGTTACATACGACATGTCGTATGTACCCATGTTACATACACATGTCATATATAAAACTGTTACATACGACATGTCGTATGTAACAGAGTTACGTACGATATGTCGTACGTAACACAGTATCATACGATATGTTGTATGTAACAAAAATTTTCGAGTAGATGGGCGCATTATTCTGTGAACGAGCATTCATTTGGTGAAGGGGTAGCCCTAGCCCGGCCTGTTGGAATAATTCACTATGTCAGGCACGGCCCGTTTCGTTACTATATCAGCATTTTATCAAACGTTACTAACTTATCCTTTCGAAACTAAGTAAACTAGTAAAAATAAACAATAAAAATAGCTATTTCTCGCAATGGCAAAACGGGCCCAAACGGGCCGGGCTTTTTCCAAACAAAGTCTGTCCGGGCCGTTGCTTCCCAAGATTGCGGCCAAGCTCGGCCCTCGAGCTGTTCCGGGCTTCGGGCTTTCCTTCTCACTTCTACTATACACATATTTGTTTATTGAATATTTTACATAAATGTGCTAAATTTACTGAATACATTAATTAGGAATTGTCTTTTACAGTTTGCCATAAGAGACTTTTTGTCTCTTACAAAAATTTTCTTTCACTTATCCGTAACAGATTTTTGTCTCTTTTAGCTAGCTGCAAGAAACTATTGTCTCTTATGACCAGCTATAAGAGACAAATGTTTCTTATAGCTATCCGTAATGTTTTGAAATCTCTTACAGTTGGTTAGACTTTTGTCTTTAACACCAATAAATTACAAACTGAAATCTGTTATAGCTGTCTTTAAGATATGTTTGTCTCGTATGGCCAGTCGTTAAAGGCTTTTATCTCTTGTGGACAGCTATAAAAGACAAAAATCTCTTACAGACGGCTGTAAGATACTAAATATCTTACAGTTGTCTGTAAGAGATTAAGATATCTTACAATTGACTATAAGAGACAAAAGTGCCTTATAGCTATCTGTATGAAACTAAAATCTTATACAACCAGCTTTAAGAGATTTTTGTCTCTTACGGAAGGCTGTAAGAGACAAAACTGCCCAGTTTTTGCACGCATTTTTCTGTGAATGCTGCATTGTTGGGATGGGGGTAAATATTTTGACTTCTTTAGGCGCGGGTACGCAAGGTGTTTCTCCCGCATGGGCGCTGATTGAATACTGCGATAATGCCAGCCATTGGCTTATTTAACCATGCTCAATTATACACATTGGCCTCGAGAGAAAGCATGTTGCTACCCTATGGTGACCACTCGTAAATTTGATCGTTTCAGTGGTATATTAAACAAACGGCCTGTTACTCTTCAATGGACAGGGAAAATAAACCCCTGCTATCGCTAGACTGTAATCATACTTACGACTGTTGATACTTGGGGCAGCACCAGCTGGACCCCTTCGCGGGGTATACACCTACGCGGAAACCTTTCGTCCATCGAGTCGATCCGAAGTAAAGGCGAAAAGCGAAAAACCAGAGCTACATAAAAACCTTGAACACAAAAATGATGCGTCGGAGGCGGTCAGTAAAGTCGACTGAACTCCGCGCTGTCGAAGTCCAACTGATTCCAAGAGTCGACGCCTTGGTCGTAAACTCGGAATTTTCGCCTTTAGTTAAGGATGGCGATTTTGCCGCCGTCCAATCGTTGGCGATTTCTTGACGTACACTTTTTTGGGGTTTTCGTTCAGTGTCCAATTTGGGACACTTCCGGAAATTCAAATTTTGACAGCTACCGTAAGCCGTCGATGTCCTTAGAGAGAGTCGGCTTCAATCAGATTTGCCGACATCAAGTTTGAACCCTCCGAGTACTCGGAGGTCACCCATCTGTGATTCTAGCCCCAAATCTCTCATGAAATCTGAGCTTTTAAGCTCAAATTTCTTGCAATTAGTACCGGATGTCCTTTGAAATCAAATACAACGCCCACGTTCTTAAGACAACATCCGGTCCTACAATGGTTGGATCACCACACAATTCCCTGCAATGTCCTCAAAAGTTGCAATCTGTCCCGTCTTTTGGATTGTTTAAGCTTTCCTGCCTTAATTGGGTCGGCAAACAACGACATCACGTTTGTGGTATTGATATGCCGCTCGCCGATTCAACTCGATCGCGTTGTGGAAGATGACCCTAGTCACGAGGACACCTCAAACTGTCGAGGAAACCAATTTCGATCATGCTTTCTAGCTGATCTAGCTGATTACCGCCCGTCCCATGGGGGTACCAATGACAGGAATCAACCCAGTTCGAGGCTGGAGGTAAAACATCCTCCAAGGAACTCCTAGCGGGATGGGGTCCTACTCTGTGGCCCCATACACCCACGCAACGGCCTTGAACGCACCCCCCGTCCTGTCCGAACGTCCATGTCCAGTCCGTCCGTAAAAGTATCAATCCTAAGCGAGATTTGTACGCTTTGTCCTCGTCCGTCCGTTCTTATGTTGTGTCCTTACATATGTAACAGGCCCGTTCCGGTCCCGTTTCGCACCTTTTCATTGATTTCGATGTCAAAATTATTTGGGAACCTTAGAATCCCACTCGGGAAATAGGAAGGCTAGTACCGTGAACAAGTGATAACATTGTCTTACCACTCGCTTTGATCAGTTCTGGCTGTATAATATAATCTGGTTGGATTATCATTTTATGTTGCGTAAAAATAAACGGGTTCATTTTTATCATGTTGTACCGTGTACCATAATCTGGTTGGATTATCATTTTATGTTGTGTAGAAATAAACAGGTTCATTTTTATCATTCTATGATATGTACTATAATCTGGTTCGTTTGTTGTTTTATATCGCGTAAAATAAACAGGTCCATTTTTTATCAGTTTATACTGTGTAACGTAATGTTTACCATTTCATGTCGTGTATGATAATTTGTTGCCGTATGTCATAATCATTATCTTTTTACCTTTGTGTGACGAGTATTTGTTTGAACACCGGGACGAGTCTTGCACGCAATAGGCTGGACCAAATAGAGAAAATTAGGCCGATTTAACTGAGTTAGGAGACTGAACACTATGCCCTACACCGACAGAAAATGGGAACTATGCCGAACCCCGGCCAGCCGCCACTGTATGTTAAAACTTTGACGGTTATGACCGTCTGGGAATAGGAGGCCTTTGACAATCTAAGGTGTCGGGAAGTGATCAAAATCAAGAGTATCGATCTTACCGGTGGTAAGCTTCATGTAGCGTAATGGTCGCGCGAATAAGCTGAAACAAATGGGTTACTGTAGCTTCCGAATATTCGGAACCAACGGCCATCGGGCTTGTTTATCAGCCCGTAACCGTCCAAAGATTAAGATTTCCCGAAGAAATACCCCGAGTACTTCCCGGTAGAGAATATTCAGGGTTTTGGAACGAGGTCAAGGTGTCATAAATTGCTGGAGGATTTCACGAGATATCTGGCGGACGAACATGTGAACATTCAACTAACAGCCATTACTTACGCTAGGTTTGGCTGGCGACCATGGTTCCAAATAGACATAACTTAGTCATATATAGAGATATATAGATATATGTGCGTGTGTGTGCTGCTTGACTTTTTACGCCTCAATACTTCCATTTTTCTCGCCCCCTCCGTAAGCATCCTTCCACTTTACAGTACCCTTTACCAACCCAAAATTGCCCGACCCGCGCCCTAGTAATTGGTCTTTCTTGTTACCATCGAATCATCGAGTCTACGTAATTTTTCCATTGAGACATCTAACGAGACCAGGCGGGTTCCGACCTGACCAACCATTTCGTTGTTATAGGAGTTACTTTGCTGTTTATAACACCCCATGAAATACGGCGTAAAATTGCGTCTGTTATGCATCAACCCCATACCCGACCCCTGGTTTTAAATGTGCACATGCGACCCCTCATTCAATTCGCCTGTTCCTGGCAAACACACCGATATACGGCGGGCCTCTGCCCGACTTCCCGCTAGCCCGCAGTAAATTGCCAAACTGCGCGTAGTGCGGAGTGCCGACTATAGGTGGGTACAACACATACAAAAACCTACCCCTAACTCGAAAGTAGGCAAACCGCCCTCGACGAGACATCTCCATAAATACCCGGCGGGTCTCCGCCCGCCGCTCCATTAACGCGGGACGGTCGACGAAAGCGCCCCTACGTTCGCCGCTACTCTCTCTAATCGTCATGATTTTAGCACCATTTTTACCCCTGCCGTTCTCTGCTGCGATGCCACTCCTCATTCGAATCACCGTTTCACGGCGAGTTTAACGATACCCGCGGGCGCCGCTTCGCCCAATTGTTAACGCAGGAAACCCCGCTAAATCTCCTCATACTTATGTACTTAGGAAGCCATAGGTGGGTTTCGAACCAATAATGCGATTACCCCCCTTGTGTTTGGTATCAATCGACCCCATTTTTCGTCCTGGGACCGAATCTCGCCCCAGCACCTCGAAAATTTCCCGGGTTTCCCCTGTCCCACTGCCCGCCCGCATCCCGTCTCGCTCTCGCCGTGACCTCGCTGTCTTTTGTTCGCTTGTTTTCTTTTGCCGCTTTTTCTAACCGACATCGTTGGTCGGTTGTAGTTGTTGTTGTTGTTGTGCTGTGTGTCGTGTGCGCTACCTGAGCGACCTTTCTGTCGCTCAGGTCGTCTTTGTGTCTCGTGTGTTACTGTTTGTATATGTGTTCATGTGTATTTATAAGTATATATGTGTATATATCTCGAGATATATGTATATATATAGTATATATGGAGGAAATGAAAGAAAAGGAAAAAGAAAAAAACAAGGACGGACGAGGACAAAACGTATAAATTGTCTTTAAACTTGTACGCTTCACGAACGGACTGGACATGGACGTTCGGAAAGGACGGGGGCTGTGTTTACGGCCCTCCCGTGGGTCTCTGGGGTCCCATAATAGGGCCGCCATCCCGGTAGGAGTCCCTTGGAGGATTTTCTACCTCCAACATCGAGATGGGTCGATTGCCATCATTGGTTCCCCCCTGGGACATGCACAATCCAGCTAGATTAGCTAGTAATCAAGATCGAAAATGGTTTTTGTCGACGTTTTGAGGTGTCCTCGCGACTAAGGTCACCTTCCACAACGCGATTGAGTTGAATCGACAAGCGGCTCATCAAGACCTCAAAGAAAACGCTATTGTTTGCCGACCCAATTAAGGCAGGAAGGCTTAAACAATTCAAAAGATGGGACAGATTGCAACTTTTGAAGACATTGCGGGGAATTATGTGGTGATCCAAGCAGGCTGGGACCGGATGTTGTCTTAAAGACGTGGGCGTTGGATTTGATTTCAAAGAACATCCGGCGCTAATTACAGGAAATTTGAACTTAAAAGCTCATATTTCATGGGAAATTTGTTGCTAGAATCACAAATGGGTGACCTCCGAGTACTCGGAGGGTTCAAATTGATGTCGGCGATTTCACTTGGAAGCCGACTCTCCCTAATGGAGATCGAGGGTTTACGGTACAAGCCACTTCCGGAAAATTGTGAATTTTCCGATTGGATCCCAAGCTCAGCTCAGTAAACCACGAACCGCATAAACTTGCCCCTGATTGGCGACCAAGGAAAAAGCGTACGAAGAAACCGACAAAATTTCGAGGTTGGGCGTGACACTCAAAAATGGTGAATCAGTTCGACTTCCACGGCGCGGACTTCGGTCGACTCTACTGGCCGGCTCCGACGCTAGAGCTTATGATGTATGGTTTTACATAGTTTTTCTGTTTTCGCGTGTTTTTGCTTTTGGCGAGTTTGAAATAGAATTCGACGGTTGGAAGACCCGCGTAGACGTCTTCCGTTTCACTGGAGGGGACTAGCGACTGCAGTCCCGGATCGAATAGTGTAAGTCAAGAGGAGAACCGAGAGTATGGGGTTTACTTTCCCCAGATGTAACAGTGACAGGCCATTCATAGGCAGTTAATTAGGTTCATTGACAAGCCTCCCCAATTTGGGCATCCTGAGCGATTGCACGGGACGATACTGAAATTGTAGCCACCGAAGTCGAAGTCCTTCTGATTCCCCGTGGTCTTAGGTAGAACAGCTCAAAACGGACGCGCGTTTTACATGACTTACAGTTCTTGAGGTAGGTTTGCCCTAATTATCCGGAGCCGACCACGGTAAAATTTCATAATGCATGGAAGCTGAACTAGTAGAAACTGGTTGCGTTTCTTGTTTTCGTTCATGATTTACAAATTCACAGTTTCGTTGACCGTTCGACGCTCATGCCGTATTTGATCTCGGATAGAAGCGCAGCTTAGGGACGGAGGACTAGCCTCCGTCGGGCTTTAGGAAGCCCTCAAAAATGTTCTTTCATCTTATCGAGTTAAGAAAATTTGGGTTCACAAAAGACAAAACAAAGCCAGCTTGAGCTTAAGGTGTCTGCTGTCTACACGGAATGCTGTTTAGGAGTCGTGTCGATTTGATTATTCGACACTGGTTTTAGAGCGCTTAGATGAATCTGGTAGGCATTTCGTTCGAACCCAAACATCACTAGGACGATTGACCGGAGAAAATATTAGGCGACTATCCTGAACCCGTGTGATCGAAAAAGGAGCTAGGGGAATAAGGCCCCCAGCCGTTCAAAATTTCTCTGACCCCGATCGGTGACGATAACGCTTCGTTTTGTGGTAATACACCAGTTTCAAGCCCCAAAAGACTACTTTAATAAAACAATCAAGTTTACAGATGTTCTCCATTGCACAATGACATGGTCTTCTCTCGAGACCAATGCCCAAAATAAACCTTGTTGAACAAACTGATAGCAGGCCCTCGTGCCATAACTAGTTAGCGCTCTTAGAGGAGAAACCCTTCGTGTTCCAGCCGCCAAAATAGAAAGCGCCCTGCGCCCAGACTTAACGAACCAGAGCACTAGTCGCGAGTTCTGCCAAGTTTCTCGAACTTAATAAAGAACACTCGTCCCGATAGTAAACTATTGATCGCTGTAATAAACTCTGTTTTACAAACTCGGAGTTCCGCTTGCTTGATTCTGAGACGATAGGAAACTGCTGATTTGTCCACACGGACGTGCAGACACTGCTCGTCACGGCTTGGGGGCGAGAATGTCACAAGCCGTGGCCCCTTGCGTGCAGGGCCTCCTGGTGTATTTGTTTTATTTTATCACTGGAGCCAAGAAATTAAATAATAGCAGCGCCCAACCAAAATTTAACTCACCGACGGTAATGACCCGAAAAGTTCACTAGGAATCTACTCTATAACCCTGAGTTAGAATTTCAGCTGGTCAAGCTACCAGTTTCGACCGCGGAGAATTTATTGAAAGGAGCAGGCCACGCCATTGATTATCCGACATTAAACTTCCAGGACCTGTCTGAACCCTGTGGGGCCACATAGGTCAATGCTCTAGCACGGAGCATATCAATATCCGAATCAGGCAAACCAGCTTGAGCTTCAAATTTTTAGGACATTACGTAATCCGCGTGAGTCCCAATCTAGGTTGAAATGCACAATCTGACAACCGTCGACCACGTTGGGTTTCCAACGTAGGATACACACTCCTGTTTATTTATCGTTTATTACACTAGATCTACATATGATACTAACACGGAGCATATCAATATCCGAATCAGGCAAACCAGCTTGAGCTTCAAATTTTTAGGACATTACGTAATCCGCGTGAGTCCCAATCTAGGTTGAAATGCACAATCTGACAACCGTCGACCACGTTGGGTTTCCAACGTAGGATACACACTCCTGTTTATTTATCGTTTATTGCACTAGATCTACATATGATACTAATACACAAAAAGACACTTACATCAACTCCAAATTGTACAACAACAGCAGATTCTTGACACGATATATCGATTGGTAACGAGAACTGTGTATTTAATTTTGATTCACTGATTGTACGAACTGAGGCCCTAAGCTCACGATGCAAACCTTTAAATAATCTTTCAACACCCTAATTCTAGGAACCCGATTAAAAACCTGGTACTTAAATCTCTCTAAACCATTAGATTTTAATGTAACGGTTGTCAACCGGGTTGTGAATTCTTGGAACTGTGAAATTCGCTCTCTAACAGAAGTCTTAATTTTTGCGTTAGAGAGACCCTTTTTATGAAATTCTCGGAATCCCTAACTCATAACAATTTTCGTGAAAATCCAGCAGAAATACACTTACATTTCCGCTAATGTTAGTGTAATAGTTAAGGCACCCAGTGGCTACACTCAAATCCGATAGGTACCTAAACTATAGCCCTGGCACACAAATTTTACGATTTTATATTATTTTAAACTCTCCCAAAGTTATAATTTCTAGAGCGGGTCCTATGGCATTTGGCGTCAAAATCAGCATATGCCTACGTCATCCCCCTTGTCCAATTTAATACGATTTCTCAAGTTCTTAAAAGGTTTATTTTACTGTGGTGGGAAAATTTGATCTCAAAACTATTGCAGTTTCAAGCAATTACACACAATTTATACATAATGAACAAAACAACCGATTACACACATTATCATCACTTATACAGAATCACACGTAATATAGACGATTCACACGTACTGAACCAAACAAACCATTACAATTACACATGAACTATGCCGTCATAAGCACACGAATTGTATGCACGAGGCAAACAGATCCACAACACATACCTAATTACACACATAATAAACAGATGACGCAAGGCCTGCATTTTTCCACCCGAATAGTTCCCACGGTAGTTCATGACTTATAGCGGTTGCAGGCACGACATATAGCGATTTTATTTCCAAAAGGAAAGACAGCCAAAATTATCGAATAGGAAATAGTAAAGGGTATAGATCGCTACATTACCCCTCCACCACGAAAAATTTGTCCTCAAATTTCAAATTTATCATATGGATTAATAATTTGACATAGAAAGACAATCTTACATTGCGTCATCTATACCTATAAAAATTATTAATTATATATTTAGTTATGCCAATCATATTAATCGTTACAATCAGTCTTATTATTCTTATACTTTAACATTCTTCTAAAAATTGTTCTTTGAAAGTCCCACCAGGATATTTTAATGTCCGCAATAAGGATGGTTCGCCAGCCTCGCCATAGAGCATCGTGAATAATTTCGCCATCACCGTATGTGTGTATCAACCAACCCAAATAAATGTCATCGCACACTATCGCCCACGATAATATTCCCTTTACGTCAACCATCGCACCCATACCCGTTCCCAGGCATTTTATATATACG
Organism: Trileptium ribeirensis; assembly: GCA_030248225.1. Lineage (NCBI taxonomy): Eukaryota > Metazoa > Nematoda > Enoplea > Enoplida > Thoracostomopsidae > Trileptium > Trileptium ribeirensis. Next base: position 466 of record JASANE010022543.1, on the reverse strand, counting down.
GCAGGCCGATCAAACACTATTTGACGATACTGGAAGCATTAGGAAATTCCCTTTGATCCATTTTCCAACGTCTTTGTACCACATATACTCATAAAATACACACAAAAATATATACACATATGCTAATATGTAACAGGGCCGCTTCGGCCCTGTCACGACCACTTCAAGGCGTTCGCACTCAAAATTGTAGCGGGATGCGTCGGCATTGTGTCGGTTAATTATGTTGCGTAAAATATCGCTTACCATAATGTAACATTTTGTGTAAAAAAATATTGATCGTATTGATGAACCATCTTGCAGAAAAAAATGTTAATACATTTCTTAACCGTTTGTATAAAATGTCGCTTACATTTCTTAACCGTTTGTATAAAATATTCCTTACATTTCTTAACCGTTTGTATAAAATGTCGCTTACATTTCTTAACCGTTTGTAAAAAATGTCGCTTACATTTCTTAACCGTTTGTA
>JASANE010022542.1:0-15003 GCA_030248225.1 Trileptium ribeirensis | reverse complement strand
TGAGCCTTCAGCGTCTTATGAACAACCCTATTCTATACCTCGTCAGGCATACTCCGCCCCACCTACACCACTTCCACACACTCCCCTGATGCCGCGAGGATTCGAAGCCACAATAGAGGACTACGTTCCAGACGAATGGCGCACACCACATTACACCCCTCCTAGACCACAACCTGCGGAATCCGTCCCAGTAACCAGCCAACCTTCATTGGAGCCCGCGCCAACACCGAAACCTAAGCCTAAACCACGACGAAAGACAACTAAGGTTCCTGCGCTGACTAGTGAACAAGCATCATCCATAAGCTCGGAGACCACCTCACCGGAAACAACCGACTTTCCAACACCGCCCCAACGGTGGATAATTCCACCCCTATTATCACCCTTGCAAGAACGGGGAACCAACGTTCCCCAGGTACCGTCCTTTGGTCGATGGACCATCCAGAGGCAAAATGAACTAGCACAATGGGAATGGGAGATGCAGGAAATAAGGAGGAAAAGAGAGGAAACCGCGCGCGCCCGAGGAGAAATACAAGATGCAACTGAACTGATGGAGTACCTAAGGGGATCCCCCATACAATACATCCCCTCGGAAGACCAAGTAGCTGCCGACGGGATTGTAGAACAATTTATTGAAAGTTTAGCTCGACAACGAGAAGCCAATAAGCGGAGCACGAGTAAACAACGTCGACCTTCCGAGTCTTCGGAAGGCGGTCGACCGAGACGTTTACGACAACGAACTGTAGACAAGGACGACGAGACAATATCAACCATTGGCGAATCAACCCAAGGCTCCTCTACCGGGAGGAAGGGAAGAGCGCCGCCGCGCAGCGCTCCCTCCACCCTCAAGGGAGTCCTAACTCGACCATCACGCGCCAAACCACGAAAACAGACCCCAGCCAGAGCTCAATCACAAGTTAGTTGGGAAGACGAAGAGGACGAGGTACCTCTTAGTCAACTTTTACCGGGACCCCGGCGAAGGCCCCACTTTGAACTCGATCCTCCAACGGAGGAGAGCGAGGGATCTCCGGAGATGGGACCCTCTGCCCCCGAGGTTAAAGAGAGGGAAGAACCCCCTCAACCTACTCGCCGACAGCCACATAGACAAGCCAGGGACCGTTGTCGTTGGTATGAAGAATACATACCACACGGAGAAGAAGCCCGAGTGGTAATACCACGTTTGGACACCCGACGATTGGAACCTAAAGTTGCGACGCCAGCTCGACGGACTATACCCCTCGCTCCACCGACTCGACATCGTGACCCCGTTATGCCGATGGATTACCCATCTGGTAGTGCTCGTGCACGGCACGACATGTTCGAACCTTTTAGGGACATCTTTGACGAACAAGACATCGAGGACATGTTGTCCGCACATCCGGACTTGGAACCCGACGGGGACAGTGGACAAAGACAATTACGACCCGAAGATGTCGGATTGGAAGTGGTCCGACCTCCTAGGCAACCGCCTCGCGAGAGACGGTTGTAACGTGTGAATCACCCAAGAAATACTCCAGAAAACTCGAGCTCCCGCCACCAAACTCCTTCAGGAACCGCCACTAATGGCGATGAATACTATTGCAGGAACCACCAATTCAAAGGACAACATGGAACCAATTCCACAACCTCGTGTGCCATACTACACCATCAACTATGCGGCTCCAATGGAAACGTTCCTGTCCAAAGGCACCCATTGGCCAGAACTCTCAAACATGGCTCCGTTGGGCCAAACGATAAATCAGTATCCCATCGAGTATGCCTCAACGGAGCAAGGATATCAGCTCCTCGTCACGTATTTGTTCGACGAGGAGCAGGCGAAACAAGACATATCGGACCTGAAGATGGGAGCTCGTGAGGTGAAAGCCATCTCCCGTAGGAACAAACAAAAGTTCCTGGACTCGAAAACAACTGAGCGCCTCCGCCCAGTACTTCCTCACCTCATGCGGACGGTGCTGCTGGAAAAATTCAAAATTCCTAGGTTCAGGGACGCCCTACTGGCCACCGGATTTGCACAATTTCTCGAGGCGAACAAGTCCGATTCGTTTTGGGGAATAGGCCTAGGGCCGGAGGACATCAAATTCGGCAAACGACCGCGACCATGTCACAATGTTATGAGCCGCCTATTGGAGGAAGTTCGATCCTTCCTCCGTCACAACGTCGCCACCTGGCCAACTGTGTTGATCATGGGCGATTCGTTAGTGGCGCTCTTGGTCAACATGGCCACTTCGAAAGGGTGGTTCGCCATCGCATGGCCAGGAGCCACCATGCAATTCTTGGTTCGGCTGGCGACGTGTATCGCCACGCCGCAGACTAAAACCGTCATGATTCTTGGCGGGTATAAAGCGGCCCTACGAACGAAGCCGCATGAAGGCCGTTTGCTGGACACGCCCAGCAAAGTTATACGTCGAGTGCGCCGTTATATCTGTTCATTCGACTACCTGCTCAGTGAAGGAGCCCGAGCAGTTATTGCCCCGCCACCTCCACATTGGGACATTGGACAGGACAATACGATCGAATGGCACGACGAATTCGCCAAACTATTTCAGGACATTAAATGGCAATTTCCCGACAGAATGTGCGGACACCCAGCAGACCTCCCCCCCGAACTGGAAGAATCAGGCGCGTGGGAAACCATTACCGACGACCGTGAAACTATGGAGCCCCGCATTGCTGAGCCCTACATTGGGTACTTTCGTAAGTGGATTCAACAAAGTCTAGTACCCAACAATTGGGAGTAAAACAGTAAGGAAGAAACCCCGATAGGACATTAGGAGCACTAGCTATTCAAGAAATCGGATGCCGAAACCGGCGGTAAACCCAGACTGGAAGTACTATCGAATGACATTATAATGTTAATCATGTATGCCGTATCTAACCATTTGTCTTGCATTTGTAATTTGTTCATGCATAACCTAACCATGGCACCATGGCTAAATCAAATAATTGCTAACATCTCGGAAAATTCCTTGGAGACCTAGTAAAAAGTCCTTTTCGTCCCCTTAAAAATATAGGAGGAGGACTTTTCAGGACACAGAAATTGCTAGGATCTAAGGAGGACTCGGCGGAAACGTGGCTGAATTTGCACCCAATAACATAATTTGAGCAGTTTAGTAGGCCAGGACCACGGTGTATGGCTAAGGCCAACAACGGTCAATAAGAGATTCCGATAATAACATAAGTAAACTAGGAAACCGGAATTTTCAAGTACCATATCTCCTCATATCATCTATATATATATGGATCAATTTATTATTGGGTCGTAGAGCATAGTTTATTTTCCGGTCAAAACCAGGCACGATCCTTTAACAGGCACGTTCCGGCCCGTTACGTGTCTTTCACACGATTTTGACGATAAAATTACTCAAACGCACCTCAAATGAAACCAGGCATCGTTTAAGGGAAGTAGATTTTCCTGGGTTGCATGGCGCCATGGTTGTTGATAACTGTTTTGCCATTTTAACAGATTCATTTTGCTGTTGATATACTTTTGCTGTTGATATGATTTTTGTACCATTGTCTGTTCGCATTTCATAATTGTGTATCATTTTTGGACGAGCCCACTCAGGTACTCAAGAAGTCCGATTAGGGTGAAGGCTTAGAATTAGGAGAAAATAGGAAAGAGTCTCAAACTGGGAGCAAGATAGAGAACCTAAACGGAACTCGACTACTTCTCCCCATTTCCCTATTGGAAATTCAAAATTCAGACCGTCCGGGGATAGGAGGCCCTTGACAATTTAAGGGATTGGGAAGTGATCGAAATCAAGACTCTCAATTTTACCTGGTTCGAGCAAACTATAGCCTAATGGTCGCAAAAGTAAGCTGAAACAAATGGGTTACGGTAGTTTCCGATTATTCGGAAATAACGGATCTCGGGCCTGTTCGTCGGCCCGTAACCGTCCAACGGTTCAGATTTACCGAAAATGTCCCGAGTACTTTTCGGTAGCGAATTTTTCGGGCTTTCGAACGAGCTCGAAACATCGCAAATCGCTGTAAGAATTCCTGAGATATTCTAGGGACAAGCGGGTAAACATTCAATTAACAGCCAATACTTACGCTAGGTTTGGCTGGTGACCATGGTCCCGAGTGGACCTAATATAGGCTTATATGGAAATATAGTTATGCATATATATGTGTACTGCTTGATCTTCGTGACTCGCTGTGTCTATTTGTCCGCCCCACCGTACCAAAACCTTTCTTTTTATAGCACCCTTTGAAGCCCAAATTTGCCCGATCACCATGCTAACAACTGGGTTTTCTGGTTACCATCGGACCAGTGAGTGAACGTACGAGTGTTTCCAAGTAATACACCCATCTAGGCATCTGGCGAGGCCACTCGGGTCTCGATCCGACCAGTCATTCCGCCGCTAGATCATTCATTTCCCCGTTTTATACCATACCGAAATTCAACATAAAATTCCGCTTGTTTTGTACCAACTCCGTATTTGACCCCCGACCCTAAATGTGCTCATATTTTATTCGCCTGCTCCTGGCGAGCACAACGATATCCGGCGGGTCTTTGTCCGACTTCGCGTTGGCCCTTTATGACCGATAAGGTGCCCCCCAATTTGACATACCGACTGCAAGTGGGTATATACAGAACGACCGAAAATCTAACCCCAACCCAAAAGTAGGCAAACCGCCCCTCATCACATTCGCCACGTCGAGACATCTTCAAAGATGCCCGGCGGGTTTTCGTCAGTCGCCCCGTTAACCCGGGACGGCCAAAAACGTGCCCCCATCTTTACCGACACTCTCTTTACTAGCTGTGATTTTAGTGCCCCTCTACCCGCTGCCGTTAAGGTAGGGAAAACACCCCTCGTTTGAATCGCCTTTCCAAGGCGAGTTCAACGATGCCCGGCGGGCGTCGCTCCGCCCAACCGTTGGAGCGAGAGAGCCCGCTGAAACCCTGTATGCTAATACATGTCGGAACCCAAAATTGGGTCCTGACCCGCCATTGCGTCCAGCCCCTCGTGTTTGGTATCGTTCGGCCCCGTTCTTCGTCCTGGGACCGAATTTCGCCCCAGCCCCTCGAAATTCCCGCGGGAACCCCCTGTCCCGACTCCCTTCCCATGCCCGTTCTTTTCCGTTCTTCTTTTTCTTTTTCACTCTCTCTAACCGACGTCTTTAGTCGGTTGTCGGTGCTGTTGTCGCCGTGACTGTATATGTGTACACGTGTATGTGTGTGTTGCTGTGCTGTGGTGCTGATGTTGTTGTTGTTGTTGTTGTTGTTGTTGTGGTTCTGCATGTTTCTACTGTGAACTTGAGCGACCTTTCTGTCGCTCAGGTCGCCTGTGTGTCTCATGTGTAGTATGTTTATGTGCTCATGAGTATCGTATGTGTATGTGTATGGATATATATATATATAGGAAAATGACAAAAAACGTGATGCGTAAGAACAAGGCGTACAAAACGACGTTAAATTCGTGAGTTTTACGGACAGACTGGACGCCTAGGAATAGGAAAGACGGGGAGTAGATTTAGGGCCCTCCCGTGGGCTCCGGGAGTTCCTGAATAGGATCCCGGATAGATCAGAAAGTACGTAGAATGTGCTGCGTCCCAGGCCGCGAAATCGGCTCATTCCCTCTTTCGGTTCCCCCCCTTCGGGACGTCCGAAGACGTCCTGTCGGGACATTTGAAATTTAGCTAGGAATGCTGAGAATGCTAGGAATGTTTGGCTTTATCTTGTAAGCCAACATATAAACGTGCAATGTTTGCACGTTTATCCATGGATAGGGCGGTAAGATTTAACCCCAGATGGACTTTTATTAAGCTTAATTAGGTGATGGATGGGGCAGCTAACTCGCTAAGAACAAACCAATGACGGACGCTTATCGTCCACGCGCTTTTACATGACTTATTACTTTTGAGTTAGGGCTGTCGAATTTTCCTGAGCTGACCACGGCAAAATTTCACAACGAAACCTTAGGGATTTGCTCACTTGTTCGTTTCTGATTATGATTATGGTTTATAAATTTATAGTTTAGTAGACCGTTCGGTGCTCATGCCGCTGCTTGAGCTCGAACCGACGTTGCAGTTAGGGACGGAGGATTAGCCTCCGTCGGGCTTTGGAAAGCCCCAAATTTCATTTATCAGGACGAGTTAAGAAAATTTGGGGGAATTCAAAAGACTAAACAAATTCTAGGAATTTCAGCTTGAGCTTAAGGTTTTTGCACTCCGCAAGGAGCAACGCTTATACATTGTTTGAAAGCTGGCGTCTTGTTTTATCTCTGACCTGTGCTATCAGGCGACGTGTTTACTACTATAGGTTACTTGAAACTGGTATGGCGATTAGTTCCGAATGCCCGAGACCCAGTCAGACCCGTGACACTCCCGACTAAGTACTGGTAAAAGACACTACCTCAAAAAGGCCTACTGTGAAACTGCCTCGACCAGGCTATTAAGTTACCATGTCTCATTGCGACAATAACACGTGGTTAAGCTTCACGGTAACATGTAGGAAATCACCTCCTATTTGAAAATGAACGGATCGGCACGATAGGGTGTGCAATGTATCAAAATGAGATCACGATACTCCCATTTTAATAAAGATAAAATCGCGACCTTTCGCGAATCGTTTTGTCCCCCAACCCGAGTAAGTGCAAAACCCCTTTTTTGTCTTGGAGCGACTTGATCGCTGAGTTTAAGTTTTTTTTGTTTTTGCTCGGTTTGCCGTTAGGCTATGTACTATGTATGCCCTCGCTCTGAGCTTCACTGTTGCTGTCTCTCTCCTTTTTAATTTTTCCCTCGTTGAGTTTCGATCCTGCACGGGGATTTTATGCCCGCTGCAGATATTTCTGTCTTATCCACTCGACTATCGAGTTCTGAGAAATTTCATTAAAATTTTAATGATAACTCAACTGTACGCTTTCGATAGTACAGTTGAGACACTGTACACTTTCGATGTGTGCAGTGTACTCGGACACTAAAACGAGCACGATAGAGAGAGGACGGCAAAGCAAAGAAAAACGACCAAGGAAACAAAGAAACCAAAGAAACAAAGCAAAGGAAGGGAAGAAAGGAACCAACCAAAACAACCCCAAAGGAAAAGTGACCAACCCACCCCAAGCGAAACGAGTTCTAGTTGTAGGACGGGCATGGCAGTCCGTCAAAACAGTTAAAACACGGCCTCGGTCGTTTAGGATATCGCTAGGGGCGACAACCGCCCATGCCCGGACTACTTAGGTTGCCGAAATAATGACCAGGGGCGACCGTTCAAAATGAGCAAAACTCTGTTTCTCCGCCGACATAACGCAGTTCAAGTAATGTTTCGCCACCAAAATCAACCGCACTGCTACCAGCCTACCGATTACGGAGCGAAATGAGTGACTTGATAGGGACGCTCGGCAGCATTTGTAGGACAGGGAATGCAAACGGATAGCGTTTTATTTTCTGACCGCAAAGTATGCGACTCGTTGCTCGAACCAAGATCGGTAGCCTGTACTTGTTGACGATTATAAGCAAGCGATTGCCCTGACAATGTAATGATGTGTACCATAATTGATGTTCTTTTTCTTATTCAGCGATCGAGTTTTATTTTGTACGGTAGCCCAATGCATTCCCCGTACCCGGACTCATGCCCTTTCTCAATTGTAACGCATCCCTTTCCCGCGCGGTCCTCTAAATGTACGTAACACCGCGCGTTAGTGAGAGCGAATTCCGAAGCACGCCAGAACGCGTAACCCGAGCTATTGCTGGTTTAGTTAACGTTCCACCGCGGACGTCTCGGGTTCAGATTTTGGTCCGGCATTCCCGGGATCTCATTCGCGTGTATCGCCCCGCTCCCAGTGTTTACAGAGACAAGGGAATGAACGGGTACGACGAGGTCAATCGTTACCGTTTAATATTATGCTCTATTTGCCTGTCTTCGCTTTAACGCCGTACTATACTTTTGAATTAAAATGTTGAAAATTATATAAGGTCTAAGGTGTCCCGTGTTGTTTATCTCCAGAGTAATAGGTGCGTCCCAAAAGGGACGGGCCGACCCTTCGTGCCACGGCTTGCCGACGAAAATACCCCAAGCCCTGACACGAACGGTCCGCCACCGAAGTTGCCCAGTTAGTGTAATGGTATTGCAGCGAGAGTGGTTCACCAGGATCCTCATCAGTTTTAATGGCTTAATAATCACACTCGCACGAAAGACAAATTTTTATTGGAAAACGTTATCTCTAGATATTTACGCACTCAGGATATCAAGTTGTAAGCTAGGACGTCCGACGTTAAACGTTTCAGGGCCCGTCGGAACCCTGTGGGGGCCACATAGGCTACAAATGAATAAAGTGTTCAGCTAGGGATAAGCTCCGCGCAACTCAAAATTTACACAAGAAACCTAAATCAACACGCGTTTCACCTCAAATTGCGCTGACAAAACAACTTTCATTGAGGCTAGGATAGGGAATATTGGTATGACATTATGACCTGTGAGCAGGTTTCGGTGTCAACCTCCCTGGGGGACCTCAGCAATCATACCCAGATACTAGACACGTGCGCAACCAATCGGGCGGGGTCCGAACACGCCCCGTGAAGCGCGCCTGCGGCCTGCTAAGCTCCGTAACTTCTTGGGTCTGACCAAGAAAAGTGGCTAAAATAGAAAACTTAGGGTCCGCCCTTGAGGTTATGATAGCCGGGGTCGTATGGGCATGGTGTTAGGAAGTTGCGCCATGCAGCTGCGTCACCGTTATTACATATCATGTATCTATAATGTTTGTCCAATTATACTTTTCGCATCGAAATTATCCACTAAACGGTATTTTAGCATGACATTTTTTGTCTGTTCACTCATCAACTTTCCATATTGATCATCCTGTTCTCGTTTAGAATCATCTCACAGCAGATCGGTCTATTCTCTTAACTTCTTTACCTAACAACGATCATCATTTTGAGCTAAGTCCTACGCTTTGTCATATGGCAGGCTAGACGACAAGTGCTCTGACTAGAATTAAAATGATATTGGCAAAGCATAATTATTAATGATACTAAACAAACCACCAAAACAGTTTATATGAGATCAAAGTATTGATTGTTTAGGCCCAAATAATTGTGAGCTGGATTGTTTATTGAGAAAATGACTTAATTATTGCTTTAACCATTCTTTCTTTATGCTAATGATGCCTGCGCCTAGAGTAATTAAGTAAACAAGTCTAAAAGAAACGACGAGACTTAAGGTGTTCATGGCGATTTCTTGATCAGGATTGAAAAATGGTCAATACAAAATACATATATGATGAATGAGATTAGTTGGCGTACAACGTGATCCATAGTGCGCGAGTAAAATTAAGGTGACCCCGCCAACCATCCTATTTTGTAATTTTTGTATAAAAATTGTTACGGAACGCTGTTTAGCCAATTGAAATTAAGCCTAAAACTGTCCGCGAACACACTGCTCGCGATTGAAATCTAGCCATTTTCTGTTTGCGAAAATGTAAATATTCAAATAAAAAATAATTATAAAAATAAAATCCAAACAAAAATAAAACTAAAATAATATTATCCAAATTTTTGTTAACGCAAATTCGACGAATTTGAATTAACCCGTTATGTTAACGAACACCAAGGGCTTAACTACAGGTGTGATTTGCGTGTGACGTCACTTACATTAAGTTTGTTCGCAATTATCCAAATTTAAGTGATTAGGCATTATGGAACCGAATTTCTGCAATTTGAAAACGCCAAAATTATGTTCGAACAACAATAATATTTTTGGTAATTGGATTTGATTTTGCCAATTTTTTGTTTATCGAAAAAATGAACGAAATTCAGCCTATTTTCTGTAACAAGCGTTTGCGATTCGATATCGATTATTACAAAATAGGATGGTTGACGGTGTCACTTTAAGTTTATTCACTCATATATAGTAGTTTAACCAGTACCGTCTGGGCTGTATTGTGTTGTAACTATTTTATAACGAGTGGTATCAAGTGATTTTCAAGGCATTTGCAAACTAGTTTGAGTAGAAAGAACAATTCGTCCTAATCTTATTTTAATTTCGAAATTTAATAACAATTAATTGAATAGCTATTATTTGAAAGGGGCAGTTTGATTCAAATCTATTTCAGTAAATTCTTATAATTAAATTAAATATTATACTCCAATATTTACGTCAGCAAATTAACTTTTAGTACCTTGTTTGTTAAACCACAATTTTTCAGAGATAACGCTGGATTGAGAGAGCCATTCACTACAGCTTTAACATGAGATGATGATTCCTACAATTTTAAGCACATTACCTTTTGATTGCAGCTTACGTAATTGCCTGCTGAAATTGAATATCTAAATTATTGTTTTACAATTAACCTTTTAACTCCTACAGTTGTTAGATAGCAACTAGTTAAGTTTAAAGGTATTGTATAACCAAATCTGATGGATAATGAATATTCCACGATTGCACGCGTATTGTTGTTGGCTTGAATGGTGAGAAGAACCGAGAAAACAGCTCCGAAATAGCTCAATGGCTAGCAACTGTAACTGTCACCGTAGAGTTCCGGTGGTGGACACTTTGCGATGGCCTATAATTGTTCATCGATACTCGAAATCCAACTTTATTAAAAACGCGAAGGATAAGTCATAATGTAAATTATTACAAAACATGATTAACCCTTTAACTCTTATTGTTGTTTGACAACTAACTAAATTTGAAAGCGTTGTACTAAATTTGGTGAATACTACACAACTGTACGCACGCCGGCTTTGCGAGGAACCTTAAAGACCAACGCAATCGCTCTAAAATATCTCTAAGGCTAGTAAATGTTAGTTGTGTGAGATGAGGAGCCTCGAGGGGAGTGCTGAACCTCAGGATGGGAGGTGCGGAGGCGCGAGGGATGTGCGAAACATCCGGCGGGATTCGGTGCTGAACCTTGAGGAGATTACAGAACCTAGGAGTGGGAGGCGCGGAACATCGAGGGAGTTTGGAACATCCGACGGGGTGGGTGCGGTCGAGGGGAGCGGAACTTCGGTGTTCGGCACCGCGGGGCCTCCAGGAGAGTGTTGAAGGTCAGAGATAGATCGATTCTCGAGGGTAGTCCGGAATCCCGCGGGGAAGGTGCGGAGCCTCGGGGGAAGTGCGGAACCTCGGGGAGGGGGCGCGAAGCCTCGATGGGCGTGCGGAACGTGGAGGGTGCGGGGCATCGAGGGGAGTGTGAAACCTCGGCGAGGGGGAGAGTAGTATCGAAAATGGTGCGAAACCTTGGCAGGGGGATGCGGAGACATTGTAGGGGTTTGCGGAGTATCGAGTGAAGTGCGGAACCTCGGAAACGGATGTGAAACCTCGAGGGGGCGCGAAGCCTTGAGGGGACTGCGCAACCTCCGGGAGGTGGGTTTGGAGCCTTGAGGAGAGTGTGGCACGTTAGGGGTGGGGCGCGGAGCCTCGAAGAGAGTGCGGAACCGCGGAGGGAGAGGGTTCCATAATTCGCATCATTTGTCTTCAAAAAAGTCTCAGCATCCTTGTAGACCGCGCTGCTTGAAAGTGTCAACCTATTCCAAACTATCTACAAAATTTGATTGTTTGGGCTGGCGGTGTAACCGAAAAGAACGAGCTCAGCTTGGCAATTGCATTTGATATGACATTAGCTGTCCAGCTGATGCAAATGGGCAACTACAGTACATCTATCTATATTACATCTATTATTGAAACCCTGATGCTATTTTGACTTTATATTATTTACATTTTTATCCCAGGTATCATATTTCAGACCGATGAAACCTGTATTTTGTTCCAATTAGTCCATTTTTCAGAAACAGAGCTTTGAAATATTTGTCGTATTGTTTGTGTTAGACACGTACTTTCACACAACGATAGCAGGGCTCTTATTCCGACCGGGTAATGTTGCAAAATATTGAAGTCGGCTCGGGACGGATAACGCCGTTCACATCATTTTAGCACTCAAGTACCCAAATTATATTGCTGTGTGGTCCAGAAGATCCTAAATAAACAACCGTCAACGAAAAATCTCTCAATGTTAATATAAGTACATATGTGTGTGTGTATTTAGGGTAGACAATGTTAATATTCGGCAAAACTGTTTGCTTTCCATTATCAGACAACTCTTACTTTAATTTTATACAAACGGTACAAAAATGTGTGAAAATGCAATTTAAGATAAAACATACTATCGTGCGAAAAAACCAACTTTCAATTAAATGTTGTTACAAGTCAAACTGGGTTTATAAGTAAAATTCAGATACTTTCACAAGAGTTATATGTACTGAGTATGCAAATATATTAAGCGCCCGGGTCGATGAATTCCCAATTACCGTAAAAATTGCTGGAATTTAATGATAATTGAAAAAAGGGAAAACTAAAAGAAAATCAATGCGCAAAACAGAATCTTCATACCTAGAACAAATTGACATTATACTAGTCGCGATAAGATTATTATGTAGAAACAAGCAGAAATTCGTTTGGACCGCCTTTTCGCAAACTTCAGCTTGGACATTGCCAAATGTAATAAAATACACAACTATGTGACCATATCTTTGCGGCAAAATAGTATCATGGTTTATACGTCTTTTCTATAATGCTGTGGATTTGGTACAAAAATTGTGTATTTTTCTCGAATTTAAAACACTAAAGGCCAACGGTAATTGGCAATATAGTGTCATTTAATACCTTGCGGAAAACTGTCTTCTTGCGAGCAACGCTATCCGAAGCAAACAATATTCTTGAGAGAATTAGATACATCTAATTAAAACTGATGGCAGGGTGTGTATTATTACAACGTGATTATGATGAATATTTATGAACTTTTCTGCTCAAAACTTTTCATCTGCTTGCGACGCCTGCAACGCCTTTGGAAAACTGAAAGGATCATCTATTTTTCTCATAGCATGTCACCTATATCTCAAATACTTAAAGCAAAAGTTCCGCCACAAGATTTTTCTTTAATATTTCGTGTCAGCTTCTTAACCACGTAGTATTTATTGGCTGTCTTTTTGTATTCCAAATGGCACCGGTGCTTATTTCCCACTATGACCTTTTTATTACGAAGGTGCTTTATAATTTTTTTTCGCATTTGTCATGACCATTTGAAAATTTTGGATTTTAGGTTCAAATCAGACGCAGGGAAAATTGTTCAATGTCATAAGGCTGAAGAACCTGCTGCGTAAATCATTATTAAATTTAACAGTTAGCAAAAAAAATTTATGACGCACTGTAAACCAAAATTGTGGGTGAAATTTATATAAGTTGCGTCATGAATTGGAAAGTTTGCTTAGAAATGCTGTTGACACAGAAACACATAGTTCATATCGAAGTTGGAAAATTCAAACGAACAATATTTTCGATCACAAAGATCGGCAGCCAAAGTAACTAAACAATTTGGACACCACTTATATAATGTGATACCGTTAAATAATATTAAACTTCTGATATATAAAAGGTTAAATGCGCCATTTTGGGAATCAGTTTCGTGCCACTGTTTCTCATCCACAAACCTGTTGGGCAACAGAATCGTAGATCTTGCCTTGGCGAAGACAAACAATACGCTATAGCGTTTGTTGATATGAAACCTGCGTTTTGAGATATTAACTGAAAATGTATTGTCCCTCGGTGACAATCATGGCGGAAACCCTCTTTAAAGAGGGTGTATCTTACCCCATAGATGGGTTGCTTAGATTTAACCTATAGAAAATCACGGGGCAGACTATGAACTATCATATCGTTTTTCAATGGGAATAGCGTGAGATTCCTTCCTGAGATATTCTAAAAAACTGTCCAGAAAAAACGGACAAACGGACATACAGACATGGTAAAATTTATCTATGCACACACAAGTAAATGCAAAGCTCCTTGTGCAACCACTTGTAAAAATTGTACGCAAACCGCAACAATCGTAGCAATAAAAGTTTTGATTACTACTATTGCCGTAAGCTTCTGCTATAGCTGTTTTCAACACGAAATCATGCATGGTCCTGGAGGCGTTGCCAAGACATACAGTCATATGCCAAAACGTCAACACCGTTGACAGATACATACAAATGAATCACTTCGTCGTTTTCAGCAACCCTGAAAACCTTCAAAATCATAAATGCATAAATTAGAGCATTAAGATTGAAGATAACGAAATCATACATAGTTCACTTCGGCGGATCAAGGGGTTATATCAAGTTTTCTTTTGCACTCAGCAATTGTCAAACGTTTATTGCTTTTCGAAATTTACAAATACGCGTCGCGTAACGGAGTTTGTTGATATATTTTAATCGAAAGCTCACACTTTCATAACCGGGAAAGTCTCCCACAATTCGAATCTGTTATGAGTTTTATGTCTTGCATCTCGGTGAGTAATACCGTACTGAGTTCAAAATTATATCTCTTATACATTAGAAAATAGAATACCTTAGTTTTCAAAGCTGACTTTCAATACCGCTATTGTTGTTTGTGGAACAATATCAATTACACTTTCGTTCGATGCTAATCCATCGGTCGTAAATATATGGCAAATGTTGTTGACTCTCAAAACCGCTCCGCTTTTAGCAGTTTACGCTATTTATTTGCGCAGCGAAAAGAAACGGAGCGCTGCGGAACTACCGTGATTTTACCATAGAGGCTCTGGGTGCGCCTTTTAACAATAGGGTCCATCGGAAGTTTACCAACGTGGGGGGTGGTGTTTTTTACAGAATTGGAATTGGGACGCGCCGGGAATGCAACAGTTTCCAAAGTGAATTTTCAAAGCAGTATGAACTCACTTGTATTTATCCAGTATTTCAATCCCATTCGTAGATTATATACATTGCATTATGCAGGAAACACAACAAAATGTGTCGAAAAAGTTGGAAAGGATGAAATTGAATACTATTTTAATTTGGGATGTGGAATTCAATCAGTTTGAATTTTCCAGAATAGTATTGAATTGATCCGTCAGTTTACGCGTTCAAACGTGGTTGTCCTTTTGTCAAAATCATAAACTGAGTCATACAAAAATTCGAGTCCGTAGTGGCAGTTATTACTTCGGTCTTTGTATTTTATACGTTGATATATTTCGACCAAAATTCTATGTTTAGCATATCATTCGCTTC
>JASANE010022541.1:0-11114 GCA_030248225.1 Trileptium ribeirensis | reverse complement strand
TGGCATAAGTGGTACAGTTCGGGGAAAGAACTTGTGTCTATCACCGACAAATGATTAGGACGTTTGGTTTTCATATACACTAAAGTACACATTTGACATAGATTTCTTTGGTAAGTTTGGAAGGAAAATTCAAAAATAGGACATGGTTTAGTATAAAGAAAAAAATATGAAATATAAAAGATGAAAATAAATGAATTGGGAACAAATAAGTAAATAATAGTAAATAAATAATAACCACTAGTTACGGAATTGTGATATAAAAGAAAGTAGACTGACTATATACGGATGTACTTTTCAATATACCAGATACTTTAAAATATAGTTCTTGACAAAAATCTATATAAGTATTTTAATACATTCAAAAATACGACGTATTAGACTACATGCCGTCCTGCCAGTTTCTGTTGATGCCTCCCAAATGCAAAAAGTATCGCCACAGCGATGCCACTGGGTGCCGTGTTCCCAGTTTCTGTTGATGCTTCCAAATTGCAAAAAGTATCGCCACAGCGGGGCCACTGGAAGCCTTGTTCCCAGTTTTTGTTGATGCCTCCCAAATGCTAGAAAGTAGGCATCGCCAAAGTGGGGCCACTGGGTGCCGTGCTACCAGTTTCTGTTGGTGCCTCCCAAATGCAAAAAGTAGGCATCGCCACTGCGAGGCCACTGGGTGCCGTGCTCCCAGTTTCTGTTGATGCCTTCCAAATTCAAAAAGTATCGGCACAGCGGGGCCACTGGAAGCCGTGTTCCCAGTTTTTGTTGATGCCTCCCAAATGCAAAATTTAGCCATCGCGACTGCGAGGCCACTGGGTGCCGTGCTCCCAGTTTCTGTTGATGCCTCCAAAATACAAAAAGTAAGCTTCGCAACAGCGGGGCCACTGGATGTCGTGCTACCAGATTCTGTTAGTGCCTCCCAAATGCAAAAATTATCGCCACAGCGGGGCCACTGGGTGCCGTGTTCCCAGTTTCTGTTGATGCTTCCAAAATACAAAAAGGAAGCTTCGCCACAGCGGTGCCACTGAGTGCCGGGCTACCAGTTTCTGTTGGTGCCTCCCAAATGCAAAAATTAGGCCTCGCCACTGGGAGGCCACTGGGTGCCGTGCTCCCAGTTTCTGTTGATGCCTCCAAAATACAAAAATTAAGCTTCGCCACAGCGGGGCCACTGGGTGCCGTGCTCCCAGTTTCTGTTGATGCCTCCCAAATGCAAAAATTATCGCCACAGCGGGGCCACTGGGTGCCGTGTTCCCAGTTTCTGTTGATGCTTCCAAATTGCAAAAAGTATTGCCACAGCGATGACACTGGGTGCCGTGCTCCCAGTTTCTGTTGATGCCTCCCAAATGCAAAAAGCATGCATCACCACAGCGGGGCCACTGGCTGCCGTGCTCCCAGTTTCTGTTCATGCCTCCAAAATACAAAAAGTATCGCCACAGCGATGCCACTGGGCGCCGTGCTCCCAGTTTCTGTTGATGCCTCCCAAATGCAAAAAGTAGGCGTCGCCACAGCGGGGCCACCGGGTGCCATGTTCCCAGTTTCTGTTGATGCTTCCAAATTGCAAAAAGTATCGCCAGAGCGAGGCCACTGGGTGCCGTGCTCCTAGTTTCTCTTGATGCCTTCCAAATGCAAAAATTATCGCCACAGCCGGGCCACTGGGTGCCGTGCTCCCGGATTGTGTTGATGCCTACCAAATGCAAAAAGTAAGCTTCGCCACAGCGGGGCCACTGGGTGCCGTGCTACCAGATTCTGTTGGTGCCTCCCAAACGCAAAAAGTAGGCATCACCACTGTGGGGCCACTGGGTGCCGTGCTCCCAGTCTCTGTTGGTGCCTCCCAAATGCAACAATTATCGCCACAGCGGGGCCACTGGGTGCCGAGTTCCCAGTTTCTGTTGATGCTTCCAAATTGCAAAAAGTATCGCCACAGCGATGCCACTGGGTGCCGTGCTCCCAGTTTCTGTTGATGCCTAACAAATGCAAAAAGCATGCATCACCACAGCAGGGCCACTGGCTGCCGTGCTCCCAGTTTCTGTTGATGCTTCCAAATTGCAAAAAGTATCGCCACAGCGATGCCACTGGGTGCCGTGCTCCCAGTTTCTGTTCATGCCTCCCAAATGCAAAAAGTATCGCCACAGCGATGCCACTGGGCGCCGTGCTTCCAGTTTCTGTTGATGCCTCCCAAATGCAAAAAGTAGGCGTCGCCACAGCGGGGCCACTGGGTGCCATGTTCCCAGTTTCTGTTGATGCTTCCAAATTGCAAAAAGTATCGCCAGAGCGAGGCCACTGGGTGCCGTGCTTCTAGTTTTTCTTGATGCCTCCCATATGCAAAAATTATCGCCACAGCCGGGCCACTGGGTGCCGTGCTCCCGGATTGTGTTGATGCCTACCAAATGCAAAAAGTATCGCCACAGCGCGGCCACTGGGTGCCGTGTTTCCGGATTGTGTTGATGCCTACCAAATGCAAAAAGTATCGCCACAGAAAGGTCACTGGGTGCTGAGCTCCCAGTCTCTGTTGATGCGTCCCAAATACAAAAAGTAGGCATCGCCACAGCAGGGCTACTGGGTGCCGTGTTCCTAGTTTCTGTTGATGCCTCCAAAATACAAAAAGTAAGCTTCGCCACAGCGGGGCCACTGAGTGCCGTGCTACCAGATTCTGTTGGTGCCTCCAAAACGCAAAAAGTAGGCTTCGCCGCTGTGGGTCCACTGGGTGGCGTGCTCCCAGTTTCTGTTGGTGCCCCCCAAACGCAAAAATTATCGCCACAGTGGGGCCACTGGGTGCCGTGTTCCCAGTTTCTGTTGATGCTTCCAAATTGCAAAAAGTATCGCCACAGCGATGCCACTGGCTGCCGTGCTCCTAGTTTCTGTTGATGCTTACCAAAATACAAAAAGTAAGCTTCGCCACAGCGGGGCCACTGAGTGCCGTGCTACCAGTTTCTGTTGGTGCCACCCAAATGCAAAAACTAAGCATCGCCACTGTGGGGCCACTGGGTGCCGTGCTCCCAGTTTCTGTTGGTGCCCCCCAAATGCAAAAATTATCGCCACACCGGGGCCACTGGGTGCCGTGTTCCCAGTTTCTGTTGATGCTTCCAAATTGCAAAAATTATCGGCACAGCGGGGCCACTGGAAGCCGCGTTCCAAGTATTTGTTGATGCCTCCCAAATTCTAGAAAGTAGGTATCGCCAAAGCGGGGCCACTGGGTGCCGTATTCCTAGTTTCTGTTGATGCTACCAAAATACAAAAAGTAAGCTTCGCCACAGCGGGGCCACTGAGTGCCGTGCTACCAGTTTCTGTTGGTGCCTCCCAAATGTAAAAAGTAGGCATCGCCACGGCGAGGCCACTGGGTGCCGTGCTCCCAGTTTCTGTTGATGCCTCCAAAATACAAAAAGCAAGCTTCGCCACAGCGGGGCCACTGGGTGCCGTGCTACCAGATTCTGTTGATGCCTCCCAAATGCAAAAAGTAGGCGTCGCCACAGCGGGGCCACTGGGTGACATGTTCCCAGTTTCTGTTGATGCTTCCAAATTGCAAAAAGTATCGCCAGAGCGAGGCCACTGGGTGCCGTGCTCCTAGTTTTTTTTGATGCCTCCCAAATGCAAAAATTATCGCCACAGCCGGGCCACTGGGTGCCGTGCTCCCGGATTGTGTTGATGCCTACCAAATGCAAAAAGTATGCCACTGGGTGCCGTGTTTCCGGATTGTGTTGATGCCTACCAAATGCAAAAAGTATCGCCACAGAAAGGTCACTGGGTGCTGAGCTCCCAGTCTCTGTTGATGCGTCCCAAATGCAAAAAGTAGGCATCGCCACAGCAGGGCCACTGGGTGCCGTGTTCCTAGTTTCTGTTGATGCCTCCAAAATACAAAAAGTAAGCTTCGCCACAGCGGGGCCACTGAGTGCCGTGCTACCAGATTCTGTTGGTGCCTCCAAAACGCAAAAAGTAGGCATCGCCGCTGTGGGGCCACTGGGTGGCGTGCTCCCAGTTTCTGTTGGTGCCCCCAAACGCAAAAATTATCGCCACAGTGGGGCCACTGGGTGCCGTGTTCCCAGTTTCTGTTGATGCTTCCAAATTGCAAAAAGTATCGCCACAGCGATGCCACTGGCTGCCGTGCTCCTAGTTTCTGTTGATGCTACCAAAATACAAAAAGTAAGCTTCGCCACAGCGGGGCCACTGAGTGCCGTGCTACCAGTTTCTGTTGGTGCCACCCAAATGCAAAAACTAGGCATCGCCACTGTGGGGCCACTGGGTGCCGTGCTCCCAGTTTCTGTTGGTGCCCCCCAAATGCAAAAATTATCGCCACAGCGGGGCCACTGGGTGCCGTGTTCCCAGTTTCTGTTGATGCTTCCAAATTGCAAAAATTATCGGCACAGCGGGGCCACTGGAAGCCGTGTTCCAAGTATTTGTTGATGCCTCCCAAATTCTAGAAAGTAGGTATCGCCAAAGCGGGGCCACTGGGTGCCGTGCTCCTAGTTTCTGTTGATGCTACCAAAATACAAAAAGTAAGCTTCGCCACAGCGGGGCCACTGAGTGCGGTGCTACCAGTTTCTGTTGGTGCCTCCCAAATGTAAAAAGTAGGCATCGCCACGGCGAGGCCACTGGGTGCCGTGCTCCCAGTTTCTGTTGATGCCTCCAAAATACAAAAAGCAAGCTTCGCCACAGCGGGGCCACTGGGTGCCGTGCTACCAGATTCTGTTCATGCCTCCCAAATGCAAAAATTATCTCCACAGCTGGGCCACTGAGTACCGTGTTCCCAGTTTCTATTGAAGCTTCCAAATTGCAAAAAGTATCGCCACAGCGATGCCACTGGGTGCCGTGCTCCCAGTTTCTGTTCATGCCTCCCAAATGCAAAAAGTATCGCCACAGCGATGCCACTGGGTGCCGTGCTCCCAGTTTCTGTTGATGCCTCCCAAATGCAAAAATTATTGCCACAGCTGGGCCACTGGGTGCCGTGTTCCCAGTTTCTGTTGATGCTTCCAAATTGCAAACAGTATCGCCACAGCGATGCCATTGGGTGCCGTGCTCCCAGTTTCTGTTGATGCCTCCCAAATGCAAAAAATATCGCCACACCTGGGCCACTGGGTGCCGTGTTCCCAGTTTCTGTTGATGCTTCCAAATTGCAAACAGTATCGCCACAGCGATGCCACTGGGTGCCGTGCTTCCAGTTTCTGTTGATGCTTCCAAATTGCAAAAAGTATCGCCAGAGCGAGGCCACTGGGTGCCGTGCTCCTAGTTTCTCTTGGTGCCTCCCAAATGCAAAAATTATCTCCACAGCCGAGCCACTGGGTGCCGTGTTCCCAGTTTCTGTTATTAAATTTTAAAAGAAAAAGTTTCACAAGCAAAAGCTCAAATACTACATCTCATGTTAGCAACTAGATGCGATGCTATGACCGTTGGGTCGAATCTAGTCAAAAAATAGTAAAAAATAGCAGGGACTTGCTAGGCACTCTGTGTATAAAATATACAATTTTTGGTCAATGTGACCTTTAGAGGCGGAAGCGAAATGCATGCCATGCCGTTCTCGATATACTAAGCCTAAGCCTTAGTCTTAGCCTAAGCTAAGGTCCCTATATGATCCATGTACTAAGCCTAAGCCTAAGTCGGGGGGCTACCGCCCCACAGAAACCCCCCGCTCTAAGCTGTTCTTTTTTTATAACGTTATAACGTCCGGCCCCTAAAGGTGACATGGGCCCAATTTTTGATATCTTAAAATAGTACAGTCGTTAAAGTTAGATTTTGAATTGCACTCTCAATCAAATGATCCCATTAGTACGAGACTATCATAGGCTTCTTAACCACTATCACTTAAGTCTACTTTGGCCAAATTAGTTCACGTAATTATGGTCCTTCTGTAAAACACTTAGAACTAACGCGGCAGCGGTGGTGGAATTTATGTTCGATTCGACGTAGGGTTTTCAACCCAACAGTAAATAAGTTTAGCGTTTAGCAGTCAAGTGAAAGACAGTGACAATGCGATAATAAGTTGGGTTACGGGCAACGCAGTAGAGGTATATCTTTAGTTAGATTTTGATGTAAATTAAACGAAAATGACAATTTCATCGCCTAAATAAATTCCACATAACGATCAATAAGCACAATAGAGTACTAAAAATTCACACTTTTCTAACTTCACCCTAATTCGATCATGCTATTGTCTGTCATTTGATTGAAACCTTACTGAAATAAAAATATATATTAGTATTTTTTCAAAATTCTATGAATATATTAGTCTATGAATTTTTTATATAAGATACCCATAAATTATAAATTTCTTCGACGTATATATGAAATATTACAACTATACATTCTTTTATGAAAAATGAATGAAATAAAAATGTGCCTTGTAAACAGCGGTTTGGCGCCGAGCTCCGATCCAAGGCCAGAATAATAGCTAGAGCCATAAATGGAATCCTTTCATACACCCCTACGATATACTGACTGATAACAGGAGCCACAAGTGGGGTCCTCGCATCGGCCCCTAAGAGGTCCAGACTCATAAATGGAGCCACAAGTGGGATCCTCGCATCGGGCCCTAGGAGGTACACAGTGACAATTGGAGCCAGAAATGGGGTCTTCACATGGGCCACCACGAGGTCCACAGTGACAATGGGAGCTACAAATGGGGTCTTCATATGGGCCACAGCGAAGTCCACACTGATAAGTGGGGCCACAAATGGGGTCTCCATGTGGGCCAGTACGAGGTCCACACTGATAAGTGGAGTCACATCGCAATATGCCACTTTCGCACGTATTACTTACCGACTCGGGTGGATGGAATGATGAGTCACCGTGGCCAAGATTTGAACACGCAGTATTACGATCTACAGTCAAACGTTTTGCCAACTGCACGATGTTACTTGTGACATGACAGCACGGAATATACAAAATTTTATTTTAGCTCCCAGTTCTAAAGTCGCGAATATTGATATAGTCAAAAAATGGTACCAGCAAATCTTGTCAATGCAATCCAACTGTACGTCAAATTACACATTTGTCAATAAAAATTATATCCAAATTTTGGGGCACGAAAGAAAAACAGTGGTCCGAAATTTGAGCTTGTCTAGTAACGTGCCCCCGCACAAAATGTATTTATAAGCAAACGTACCTCGTTGTCATTGTACCAATTTCGCATCCCTTCATAGGTCGTTATATCGTCACAAGGAATTGCCCAGTTTTTAGTCGAACACATATACATACACATAAAGTGTTTTAGTTTGAACTATAATAGATAAACTACTATAAACTATATTTTTATATGCAAGCGCATGCATATTTTCTACTGTAACGACATTATCAGTTATAATATATCAAGAAATTTATAAAATTTTCAATTCCGATTTCGCTCACATAAAAGATTATTATTAAATATTGAACGTTTTTATTAGCTAAAGCGGATTTGAAGCGAACGTCGTAAGTGCGTACATGGATAGCAATGCCGGCACTTGACTTGCGTCCTTCATGGTTATCGCTTATATAGCATATTATTACTTCACTTTATCGCTAACAGTTATGTCGTTCGAACCTTATTTACGCCTGTGGCTTTTCACTTCAGTTGCAGTCTCATGGTTTACCCGCATGCCTTCGTCATGACTACTCTTTTAAGTACCTCATAATTAGGTTACTTACACATCTCATTCTTACTTCACTTACGCTGTCATGGTGTCATCACTTATGTTCGTCATGGTTACTTCGCTAAGTTCCTCATAATTAGCTTACTTACACATCTCATTCTTACTTCACTTACGCTGTCATGGTGTCATCACTTATGTTCCTCATGGTTACTTCGCTAAGTTCCTCATAATTAGCTTACTTACAAATCTCATTCTTACTTCACTTACGCTGTCATGGTGTCATCACTTATGTTCCTCATGGTTACTTCGCTAAGTTCCTCATAATTAGCTTACTTTTAAATCTTCATTCTTTTACTTCACTTACGCTGTCATGGTGTCATCACTTATGTTCCTCATGGTTACTTCGCTAAGTTCCTCATAATTAGCTTACTTACAAATCTCATTCTTACTTCACTTACGCTGTCATGGTGTCATCACTTATGTTCCTCATGGTTACTTCGCTTAAGTTCCTCATAGCTAGTTCACTTACAACCCTCCTTTTTACTTCACTTCTCATGATGTCTTCGCTAAGGACCGTCTTGGTCTGTTCAGTACCGTTTCTAATGGATTCTTTTACGGAGCGTACACAGCGGAATAGTTTTGCTGCACCAAGCCGGAAAGACCTTACTCGGTATAGCCAACATTTTGTCCACCGTTCAATCAGGCGAAAATTTAAATATTATCAAGGTACTAGTTTTAGGTTGTATTTATTTATCAATAAACCCATACCAAACGTGTACCACACCCCTGGAACATCGTGCTTCTGTTCTTATAAATTTATCACCTATCCTTAATCCTTAATCCTTAATCCCAACGTCGCTGCATGTTTATTTTTCACAATGTAAAAAAATATTCCTAAAATTAAATGCTTGAATGTCCACATATGCATGTATTGTACACGAATAGATAAATTGTTTTTTACCATGAGCTTAGACAGGCTTGAGCCTACGTCAACCCCGGCATGACACGACAAAAAGCTTATCCTGTTCAGATCTTTCATTGTTTCAGAATTCGCTATGATTTAATGCGCTCAAAAATATTGTGCATGTGAATTGTATCTTAAAGTCTTTTAATTAGCTAAAAAGCTAGGTTACGTAATGTAATAGTTTCAATCGTAGCCGCCGAAATAGAAATGTACTGCCGCTTTGCAACGCTTGGTCATTTCAAGCCTGATCACAGATGGTGAGCGGTGCAATCTCTTTTGATGTATTTTGGGTTCAACCGAGAGCTAAAATATTGTTTACTACCTTGGTTTTGGCTAATTTTGTTTTAAAGTATTGCTGTAAATGCTACCAAGCGCTAAACTTGTTCTTGTAGACTCTCAGCTATTAGTTCGTGACAATATGTAGTTTTTACATTAGTACACCGCGGTTTTTTTCTATTTGTCCCCTATCTTATCAAACCGAAAGGCTAAGGCCAAAGCACATGACTACTGATTAAACGAACCTTACAGCTGCTATAAAAAGCCATGGTATTCTGAGACGACACCTTCTCGCGCCGGAGTTTGTGTTATATTTTATAGACATACTTCACACTTAACATGAATATCTACGATTTGCAAACAGCAGCGTGTTTTAATTTTTGTCAATTGTTATC
Organism: Trileptium ribeirensis; assembly: GCA_030248225.1. Taxonomy (NCBI): domain Eukaryota; kingdom Metazoa; phylum Nematoda; class Enoplea; order Enoplida; family Thoracostomopsidae; genus Trileptium; species Trileptium ribeirensis. The sequence goes on along the minus strand of JASANE010022541.1, from coordinate 1,932 downwards.
GTATCAGCGAATCAATTTGTCATGTGCATATCAGAAAATTCTACTGGCGGCTAAAATTGATTTTGTAAATTATTAACAATATTTTATATATAGTTGATACACAAAGTTTGGGGAAACTTTTTGGAATTTTATTAAAATATCAAAAATTCTCATTGTTATCGTATCAGCGAATCAATTTGTCATGTGCATATCAGAAAATTCTACTGGCGGCTAAAATTGATTTTGTAAATTATTAACAATATTTTATATATAGTTGATACACAAAGTTTGGGGAAACTTTTTGGAATTTTTGTAAAATACAAAAATTATAATTGTTATCGTATCAGCGAATCAATTTGTCATGTGCATATCAGAAAATTCTACTGGCGGCTAAAATTGATTTTGTAAATTATTAACAATATTTTAAATATAGTTGATACACAAAGTTTGGGGAAACTTTTTGGAATTTTTGTAAAATACAAAAAATTATAATTGTTATCGTATCAGCGAATCAATTTGTCATGTGCATATCAGAAAATTCTACTGGCGGCTAAAATTGATTTTGTAAATTATTAACAATATTTTAAATATAGTTGATACACAAAGTTTGGGGAAACTTTTTGGAATTTTTGTAAAATACAAAAATTATAATGCGAAATTTGAGCAAAATGGAAACATTATGAAGAAAAATCAGGTGCCGATTGAGAAATTTGGGTTCCGCCTACCGCAGCCGCCGCACCTCCTGCCGCCGGCCACGGAGCGCCTAGCCCCGCCGAGACCACCTGACCTGATGAACCTTGGTCACCTACATATAATATCAAGATTGCATAAAGGAAGGGTATGTCACTTCCCAGCACTCTACTGTTAATTCGTCTGATGATATGCACGTTTTTAAAGTCTAATTTCTGAGAAAAGGGGTCGTTGTGACATAGATACTCTTCCCTTATGCACTTTTGATAATATTAATTAATAATAATAATACTAATGCGTCTTTGTAAGAATTAATGTATTTATTTTGATACATTCAGTGTTAAGCTATTTTGTTTTTTCATTTATATTTTAATCATTTTGATTTAACAACACACACCAGATAGCCTAATGTATATTTTATTTTGATTAAAAATTAAATAGTGTAATCTATTTCTACATAAGGATGAATGCGCTCTCAAAATATGAACAACGGCGTTGCAGCTATTCCCAGTATTGAAATATATTTTCGACTCCTATTACCTGTTTTACCTACTGCAGGCAAGCGTTGCCGTAATCCCTTCGACGCCACAGATCATACATTTTTGTGGTCCTGAGATCTTAGGGGTTGTGGGGGATTCAGAGAGGGGGTTAGGATATTGGCTTGCCCAGGGGAAAGTAGCCCGTCGGCGGGGGATCGGGCAACCTTCAGGAGAGGGTTGATCGGCAAAACCCGAGCTTCATAAAAGAATCAACCTTCCTCCCTATGAGCATGTACGCCTTAGATATCTAGATATTTCGCATGAAATGCTGAAGGCTTTCAGAAAACCTTCCGATCGAGTTATTCGTTATCTACGTACCTACCGAAATAGAAACATTTAAGTGGATTTAGACATAACTTATTTATTTCAAGCCCTGTCAGCAAGTGCTTGTGCCGATATCTACGGGCCATTATCAACCATATTTAATGTAAAAATACGTACAAAGCAAAAGGTTGTATTTTTATATGGTTTTCAATAAAATATAGCTTTCCTACACTCAAAATAGGTTTTCATGAAATTTAAAAGGAGTTTCTTTGATATTTACACCACCAGATATTCTTTTAAAATTCAAAGAGCCCCTTTTAAGCTTCTCCTCGTAAGATAATTTTTAAAAAATCATTCTTTGAAATTTCAAGGAATATTCTTTGAATTTTAAATAAATATCCGATGGTGTAAAAATCAAACAAGCTTGTTTCTTAATACCATAGAAAGTATTTTTAGTATA
>JASANE010022540.1:0-16448 GCA_030248225.1 Trileptium ribeirensis | reverse complement strand
CTTTTACATTTCTGAGCGCGAACCCCCGGACACCCCCTTTTAGGTACCCACTGTGGGCCGCGACCTCCCTTTCTTAATACCTGGCTACGCCCTTGCCATAGAATATAGTCGGGTCTTTTCCTTGAGTCCCCGGTCCTTTGCCGCAGCTCAAATCTGTTCATCAGTGCAGCTCTAAAGGGTATATAAAATTATACATTTATCGGAAAAATGCGTTAGTCTGAAAATTAGTAATTTTTTACATAAATGGAGACTGTAATGGGTATTTTCTGAACCGCCGCGCCGAGCAAGATTAAATGGTACCAAAACTGCTGCTGCAAGGTATAATATTGCCGTTTTCTTTGCAGACGGGTGTTGGCAAACTAAAAGGATCCTAAAGCTGTACAAACGGTTTCGTTTTTTGGGGTTGATGCAGTGCCCAGATAATGAGAGCTAAAAGGCGTGTATTGATCATCGAATTCTGTGTACTAAGACCACGCGTTACGAATACAGTTTCTCCATGGCATATAAGCTGAATGTTCATCAATGTTGTGATTACACAATTGAAGTAAGTAAATTATTCAGATAATTCTTGGATAATTTTACCGCAATTCGAGGCCTACAAACCGTATGTTGCCGAATTTGAAAATGGGTCTATCAAGAATTTATTCATGCGAAAGTAACTGATCAGTAGCGATATAAAAGATTTAAAATACATGTTCGTCCTAGTAAAAATCTATATCCTAGTATATCTTCAGCGAGATAGATCCTCCGCTGATATTTTTGCAAATTTTACCCCAATACTTGCTAATTTTTTTCAAAATTATCTCGCTTGCCTTCGGTATGTAAGAGGAATGTAAATATGGCCTGGGGTCCGACCCTAGGGGGTAACTTCCTATCGACACCTATGCGTTATCATATTCGAGTTTCATGTTACATAGGCTTTTAGATTTTTTGTGTTTCTCAGTTTTTCGTTCCGTATCAACTTTAAAGTATTATTTTGCACATTATCATGGGTAAATCCACCGTTGCATACATATATATTATATCTTGTCCAATTTTGTTTTGATTTCTACGCTTGTTCAATTTTTGTCTCATATTTGGGCATATGCCTTATCGTACATTGAGAAGATTAATGTTATGCATTTATACCAATTTAATTTACCTTTTTATATGGCTTATCCATAAATTCGTGAATCTACTGATATGTGCTTATAGCTATAATATACGTTAAGTCACTTCCGCGACATTCTCTAAGCCGACATACTATGAAAGCTTATACATCTCAACAGTATTTTAACCGACTTTGTGATTCATGCTTAATTTTGAGGGACCTCCAAGCTATAGCTTTAAATTAGGAGTGCTAACTTTTGTGCTTGTGTTTGTAAATTATATTTTGTAAATGCATGAAAACGTTTGATCTGAGCGCCCAAAACGTTACTTTCTATCGTCAGTTTAAAAACCAAATATGATTATACATAATAATGCAGGCATTAAATTTGGTGTTAACGCTTGCGTCGCAGCAATCCCGGTACTTACTACTTTGACACGTGTAAATGCCTACTCCAGCTGTTGTGGTGTTGAGCATCAAAAACTAGTGAGCTGCGTAACGTCCTCAGTGACGTTCTAGCGAATACGAGACACTCAAATCAATATGAAGTCAGAAGGTCAAAGTGTTAACGATGACCACTGTTTTATTGGACACATGCTTATATTTCTTGCTTATGATATCATCATTTTGCGGTCAAGTTTTATATATAGTCAAGTGGGGCAACTTGGAATAGGCGGCTAATTTGGAAAAGAACAGGTGCGCTTATAGTCATACCAGCATTTATTTCCGTCAATAAAGATTTCCGTTTATGTGAATAACGATGTTTTTTGACCAATAGTGTAGACGTTGTATATAAACATAGAAGTCTGACTTTTCCACGACATTATATAATATGTTTTACTTCTGTTATTGAAAAATGGATGATAGTTCATAAATGAATGTAGTTCACGCCCAGTTACCTGTAGCATTTATCCTGGATAGCAGCTATAATTATATCTATATAGCAGGAAGTAACCTGTATTCCGATTCCATTGAAAATCGGGTTTCCTATTAATGGTTTCCGTTCCGGCTAAATTTTGCCAGAATTGAATTTTCATTTTCAAATTGTTTAGATACTTTTGTATGGCGAAATTTTCCATTTCAGTAATCAAGATTAGCTTGACAAACTCAATCAAAGCTGCAGCAATGGTGTTATTAATCCATGGTGTTATTTGTATAATGTAAAAAAATATTCTTTTGTTCTCGCTCCGGTATCTCTTTTAACTTGCTGACACAGACCTAACGATATCTATTTACTAACGGTGGATAAGGCACATACAGATATCACTCGACGATATCCTTAATTTTTGAATGTCCAGAATTTGTTAACTAGGCTGTTATTTAAAGCTACATCCTAACCGTTCCTTCTTTAAGTCTTTGACAAATAGTAATGCCAAAATTAAGTCTTAGATTTAGGTCTTATCAACAAGGCAAAATAAACCGGTTAAGAAAAGAAAATATTAATATGAGCCGTTTGTTTGTTGGCAGTGACTGAAGGCATAGTGGTGTTAAACCTGTTAACGCCGTTGATTTTAATATTTTAAAAGTACGTTCGCTGAGCATGTCGTTACACTTATGAGGTTTATATATATAAATGCTAAATTTTAGCAACAAAATTGTGAAATTTTTGTGTATTTTCAATCTATTATGCGTTTAGGAATTTTGCGGATACGGTGAACGTAGTTGCACTTACGGAGAAGGTAGCCTTTTTCAAGTATTAGGGCCCTAAATGTAAATTTTTTAAAATTATTATTTTATCCAAAATTGTGATTTATAAATTTCGTATATTTTTCACCTACTTTTTTGTTTTTAAATCAACACGACACTCAGCTACATGATTAAAGAAAAAAATCCTGTTAACCCCAAATTTTCCTGCCTGAACCACTAGTTGTTTCCAAAATTTCTCAGCCCGTGGGGTTGGCCTTCGTCACTTTAGTGAAAAACTCCGGATCAAAATTCGTGTAATATTGTCACGTGTATCTACCTAGAATTGCAAAAGATACATTTCGCACACACTTTGGCAGTTTTTCGACCTATCTCACTCCCCAAGCTAAAGCATATAGACACCACATTTTCGAAAATAATTTTGGAAGACGTCAATAATCAGTACTTCGGCTGTATTATTGCCTTCCTACAGTTTAATAGAAGGCTCAGAAAAGTTGAAACCTCAAAATGTACAACGCACGAAGACTATCACCACTTTTCGCCCCACTTTCCTTGGCCGAATTACTGATAATAAACAACTTCGAGAAAGGAAAATACTGGAAATTACATTATGCGTTGTGAACTTAAGAATGAGTATATGTGAATTAACTGGTAAGTAATCTTAGTATATATTTACTTAATTTACTTAGTATATATGAGCGTTTTAATGTGTTGCTCTCTTCTGTTTTCTACAGTGAAATGTTACTGCCAATTGTAGAAATTTATTCAATATTATTATAGACACGGACATTGGGTAGTGAATCGCTACCCGGGTAAAGATAGTTGTTTCCTTCGCCCTATCGTAGAGCAACTGTGCACTGCGATGCTCATGGTTCCCAAATAAAATGGTGTGAAGAAACACTCAAGCTCACATGTGTCATATAGTCGTATGCCTTATGTACTAGGACCAGTTCTGGCCCTAAGGGATTCCAGCTGCACCACTCAATATTTACGAGTAGGTGCCTGGACAACCCCGGCTTACACGATTCCCCGGTGGGCTCTGGTCAGACCGATAGGAACCGCTTAGCATAGTAGGTCGCCGGCGGGTTTACCAGGGTGTTCGGCCCGGCCCCTATGATGGCCCACGTGTGTGAAGCCGGGACGGAGATCCCCCGTAGGGAGGGTCGTCCCCTAAGCCTGCTCCCAGGTAATGAGGTTGACCCGTTATTCCCTCTTATTTCTGTGGGGGGAGTTTATGCCTTGTGTGAGGTTCAACACCTTGCCCAGTCATAGGATTTGTTCGTGAAAAGGCTCCATTGAGCCGAGGGACGGTTGCTTAACCCTTAGGCTCTTATGGTGTAGGGGCGCGTTTTGAAATCGGACCAGAGTCTTGGATGACAGGCGGAGGGAGCGGCAGTAACCTACGACACCTGCAGTGAACGGAGTTGGAGATATGTGGAAGGAAGCTGTAGGTGCGAGCTGCCTAATTGAGTTTAATTCACCTACCTAGAGATTCGCGTAACTCATTTTAGATCTATTTTGCTTAAAGTAGAACAATTGCACACTCCAGCTATTTACTCGTTTTCGGTTTTATTTACTTAGCACGTCAAAGTTTTGCTGAATCGGGATTATTTCTACAAACAAAATATATGTACCACAACATCCAGAGTATATATACAATACCACTCTCGGGCTCCACCTAGAGCCCGCATCGCACGTTCTCGTAGAAGTGGAAACGTGTTGTGAATTGGCCGTTGACTTGCAAATTTTCGGTGACGTGGAACGATTTCCTAGGTCCGATAGAACTCCTTTAGAAGTATATAACCCACGACCCGAGATATTAATTGCCTACCATGAAGTTTTATAACCACTTAATCCCTTGACCCAAAATTTGGAGGACTGGTAACGAGTTCACTCGTTGACGATCCTAATGGAGATGACGAAATTGTATTCTGTGAGCTCCCTTTGGCTCTCTTTTAGCAACCCGGAACCCTCAATCCTAAAATTTGCCATCGGGGTTTAAGCCTTCAATACACCTCCTCGCTGCTCCTATAAGTTTTTGTCTGCTGCTCGTCGTACCAGCCCACATTTTCTCTTTACCTTGTCTCGCTCGAATCGGTGTGGCGCGGCCGCAGCACTTACGGGAGCGCGTTGGATTCAACTGACACCTCAGCACCCGCAAGGGCTGCCCCTCTTCCTATGCCTAAACGAAAAGGTTTCAAAGCTCTACGCAACGTCTCGGTGGGCATTCTCCACGCGTCCGCAATGGTAAAGGTTTGTCGGAGTTGAGTGTAGTCCCCTAAAACTTGAAACGCCTTGAATCTGACCGGAACGTCACACTTGCGTCGGTACCAGTAACATCTCATACGCTCGACTGGTTCCCCGTCCACTGGGCGACGTTCATTATAGAGGCCCAGTGGGCGTATTTTATTCTGAGCTTGGCTTCGCATGTTTGTGTTTTGGAGCACAGAATGGCTTCAGGAAAACGTTGCCGGCGTTTCGAGCGTATGAGATGTTACTGGTACCGACGCAAGTGTGACACCCCGGTCAGATTCAAGGCGTTTCAAGTTTCGGGGACTACACTCAGCTCGGACGGACCTTTTCCATTGCGGACGCGTGGAGAATGCCCGCCCGAGACATTCGTCAGAGCTTTGAAACCTTTTCGTTTAGGCATAGGAAGAGGGGCAGCCCTTGCGGGTGCTGAGGTGTCAGTTGGATGCCTCGCGCTCCCGTAAGTGCTGCGCCCGCGCCACACCGATTCGAGCAAGACAAGGTAAAGAGAAAATGTGGGCTGGTACGACGAGCGGCGACAAAACTTATAGGAGCAGCGAGGAGGTGTATTGAAGGTTTAGACCCCGATGGCAAATTTTGGGTTGAGGGTTCCGGGTTCCTAAAAGAGCCCAAAGGGAGCTCACAGAATACAATTTCGTCATCCCCATTAGGATCGTCAACGAGTGAACTCGTTACCAGTCCTCCAAATTTTGGGTCAAGGGATTAAGTGGTTATAAAACTTCATGGTAGGCAATTAATATCTCGGGTCGTGGGTTCTGTGCTTCTAAAGGAGTTCTATCGGAGCTAGGAGATCGTTTTCCGTCACCGAAAATTTGCAAGTCAACGGCCAATTCACGACACGTTTCCACTTCTACGAGAACGTGCGATGCGGGCTCTAGGTGGAGCCCGAGATTGGTATTGTATATATATTCTGGATGTTGTGGTACATATATTTTGTTTGTGGAGTGATCCCGATTGGGAAAAATTTTGACGTGCTAAGTAAATAAAACAGGAAACGAGTAAATAGCTGGAGTGTGCAATTGTTCTAAGCGAAATAGATCTAAAATGAGTTACGCGAATCTCTAGGTAGGTGAATTAAACTCAATTAGGCGGCTCGCACCTACAGCTTCCTTCCGCGTATCTCCAACTCCGTTCACTGCAGGTGTCGTAGGTTACTGCCGCTCCCTCCGCCTGTCATCCAAGACTCTGGTCCGATTTCAAAACGCGCCCCTACACCATAAGAGCCTAAGGGTTAAGCAACCGTCCCTCGGCTCAATGGAGCCTTTCGCGAACAAATCCTATGACTGGGCAAGGTGTTGAACCTCACACAAGGCATAAACTCCACCCACAGAAATAGAGGGAATAACGGGTCAACCTCATTACCTGTGAGCAGGCTTAGGGGACGACCCTCCCTCAGGGGGATCTCCATACCACTAGACACGTGGGCCATCATAGGGGCCAGGCCGAACACCCTGGTAAACCCGCCGGCGACCTACTATGCTAAGCGGTTCCTATCGGTCTGACCAGAGCCCACCGGGGAATCGTGTAAGCCGGGGTTGTCCGGGCACCACCGTGAATATTGAGTGGTGCAGCTGGGATCCCTTAGGGCCAGAACTGGTCCTAGTACATAAGGCATACGACTATATGACACATGTGAGCTTGAGTGTTTCTTCACACCATTTTATTTGGGAACCATGAGCATCGCAGTGCACAGTTGCTCTACGATAGGGCGAAGGAAACAACTATCTTTACCCGGGTAGCGATTCACTACCCGATGTCCGTGTCTAATAATATTGAATAAATTTCTACAATTGGCAGTAACATTTCACTGTATAAAACAGAAGAGAGCAACACATTAAAACGCTCATATATACTAAGTAAACTAAGTAAATATATACTAAGATTCTTTACCAGTTAATTCACATATACTCACTCGTAAGTTCACAACGCATAGTAATTTCCAGTATTTCCTTTTTCTCGGAGTTGTTTATTATCAGTAATTCGGCCAAGGAAAGTGGGGCGAAAGTGGTGATAGTCTGCGTGCGTTGTACATTTTGAGGTTTCAACTTTCCTGAGCCCTCTTTAAAACTGTAGGAAGGCAATAATACAGCCGAAGTACTGATTATTGACGTCTTCCAAAATAAGTGTCGAAAATGTGGTGCCTATATGCTTTAGCTTGGGGATGAGATAGGTCGAAAAACTGCCAAATCGTGTGCTAAATGTATCTTTTGCAATTCCAAGATAGATACACGTGACAATATTACACGAATTTTGATCCGGAGTTTTTTCACTAGACTGACGGAGGCCAACCCCACGGGCTGAGAAATTTTGGAAACAACTAGTGGTTCAGGCAGGAAAATTTGGGGTTAACAGGATTTTTTTCTTTAATCATGCAGCTGATATTCGTGTCATCCTAAAACAAAAAAGTAGGTGAAAAATATACGAAATTTATAAATCACAATTTTGGATAAAAATATAATTTTAAAAAATTTACATTTAGGGCCCTAATACTTGAAAAAGGCTACCTTCTCCGTAAGTGCAACTACGTTCACCGTATCCGCAAAATTCCTAAACGCATAATAGATTGAAAATACACAAAAATTTCACAATTTTGTTGCTAAAATTTAGCATTTATATATATAAACCTCATAAGTGTAACGACATGCTCAGCGAACGTACTTTTAAAATATTAAAATCAACGGCGTTAACAGGTTTAACACCACTATGCCTTCAGTCACTGCCAACAAACAAATGGCTTATTAATATTTTCTTAACCGGTTTATTTTGCCTTGTTGATAAGACCAAAATTAAGACTTAATTTTGGCATTACTATTTGTCGCAAAATACTAAGAAGGAACGGTTAGGATGTAGCTTTAAATAACAGCCTAGTTAACAAATTCTGGACATTCAAAAATTAAGGATATTGTCTAGTGATATCTGTATGTGCCTTATCCACCGTTAGTAAATAGATATCGTTAGGTCTGTGTCAGCAAGTTAAAAGAGATACCGGAGCGAGAACAAAAGAATATTTTTTTACATTATACAAATAACACCATGGATTAATAACACCATTGCTGCAGCTTTGATTGAGTTTGTCAAGCTAATCTTGATTATGAAATGGAAAATTTCGCCATATAAATATCCAAACAATATGAAAATGAAAATTCAATTCTGGCAAAATTTAGCCGGAACGGAAACCATTAATAGGAAACCCGATTTTCAATGGAATCGGAATACAGGTTACTTCCTGCTATATAGATATAATTATAGCTGCTATCCAGGATAAATGCTACAGGTAACTGGGCGTGAACTACATTCATTTATGAACTATCATCCATTTTTCAATAACAGAAGTAAAACATATTATATAATGTCGTGGAAAAGTCAGACTTCTGTTTATATACAACGTCTACACTATTGGTCAAAAAAAATCGTTATTCACATAAACGGAAATTTTATTGACGGAAATAAATGCGTATAACTATAAGCACACCTGTTCTTTTCCAAATTAGCCGCCTATTCCAAGTTGCCCCACTTGACTATATATAAAACTTGACCGCAAAATGATGATATCATAAGCAAGAAATATAAGCATGTGTCCAATAAAACAGTGGTCATCGTTAACATTTTGACCTTCTGACTTCATATTGATTTGAGTGTCTCGTATTCGCTAGAACGTCACTGAACGTTACGCAGTCACTAGTTTTTGATGCTCAACACCACAACAGCTGGAGTAGGCATTTACACGTGTCAAAGTAGTAAGTACCGGGATTGCTGTGATGAAGCGTTAACACCAAATTTAATGCCTGCATTATTATGTATAATCATATTTGGTTTTTAAACTGACGATAGAAGAATGTTTTGGGTGTCAGATCAAACGTTTTCATGCATTTACAAATATAATTTACAAACACAAGCACAAAAGTTAGCACTCCTAATTTAAAGCTATAGCTTCGAGGTTCCTCAAAATTAAGCATGAATCACAAAGTCGGTTAAAATACTGTAAATCTATAAGCTTTCATAGTATGTCGGCTTAGAGAATGTCGCGGAAGTGACTTAACGTATATTATAGCTATAAGCACATATCAGTAGATTCACGAATTTATGGATAAGCCATATAAAAAGGTAAATTAAATTGGTATAAATGCATAACATTAATCTTCTCAATGTACGATAAGGCATATGCCCAAATATGAGACAAAAATTGAACAACCTAGAAATCAAAACAAAATTGGACAAGATATAATATATATGTATGCAACGGTGGATTTACCCATGATAATGTGCAAAATAATACTTTAAAGTTGATACGGAACGAAAAACTGAGAAACACAAAAAATCTAAAAGCCTATGTAACATGAAACTCGAATATGATAACGCATAGGTGTCGATAGGAAGTTACCCCCTAGGGGTCGGACCCCAGGCCATATTTACATTCCTCTTACATACCGAAGGCAAGCGAGATAATTTTGAAAAAAATTAGCAAGTATTGGGGTAAAATTTGCAAAAATATCAGCGGAGGATCTATCTCGCTGAAGATATACTAGGATATAGATTTTTACTAGGACGAACATGTATTTTAAATCTTTTATATCGCTACTGATCAGTTACTTTCGCATGAATAAATTCTTGATAGACCCATTTTCAAATTCGGCAACATACGGTTTGTAGGCCTCGAATTGCGGTAAAATTATCCAAGAATTATCTGAATAATTTACTTACTTCAATTGTGTAATCACAACATTGATGAACATTCAGCTTATATGCCATGGAGAAACTGTATTCGTAACGCGTGGTCTTAGTACACAGAATTCGATGATCAATACACGCCTTTTAGCTCTCATTATCTGGGCACTGCATCAACCCCAAAAAACGAAACCGTTTGTACAGCTTTAGGATCCTTTTAGTTTGCCAACACCCGTCTGCAAAGAAAACGGCAATATTATACCTTGCAGCAGCAGTTTTGGTACCATTTAATCTTGCTCGGCGCGGCGGTTCAGAAAATACCCATTACAGTCTCTATTTATGTAAAAAATTACTAATTTTCAGACTAACGCATTTTTCCGATAAATGTATAATTTTATATACCCTTTAGAGCTGCACTGATGAACAGATTTGAGCTGCGGCAAAGGACCGGGGACTCAAGGAAAAGACCCGACTATATTCTATGGCAAGGGCGTAGCCAGGTATTAAGAAAGGGAGGTCGCGGCCCACAGTGGGTACCTAAAAGGGGGTGTCCGGGGGTTCGCGCTCAGAAATGTAAAAGCGGGTCCAGAATTGGTATATTAAGTATATACGTCATAAAAAAGCCAAAAATGCAACTGTGGCCAAAATAGCGAATTTTTATACAAAAATGTGAAGTTTGGTTAAAAATACGGTTGAAATTGTTTTCTAGCGCGAGAGAGGCTAGTTTTAGGACAATTTTTGACATTATTTTCAACCGGAATCATTCAAAAAATTTTGTTTGGGGTTGAACCAAAAAGGGGGGTCGCGACCCCCCAACCCCCGGCTACGCCCTGTTCTACGGCATGGTAAAACATTCGCAATAACAAACGCGGAAACACGAACACTAAATTACAATGATCAACATCAGACAGAGATGTTATAAACAAAATATAAGCAAAAAATTACAACAAATTCTAAACAAAGTTAAAGAAATAAACACTGACTAGTAAACAATAACAAACTCGAAAAATAATAATTACAACCGGGAAATATTTTCATGTCATGGAACTAGCATCTAGACAGAAAATGGCGCTCGTATAGAGAAAACCCCCTTGCCGGAAACTGTCCTCAATCATCAACATTTATTTATGTTCCATTCCAGCCATGTAATACAACAAATTCTTAGCAACGGGTTTGAGAATTGTTTTTATGTTAAAAGAAAGATGTTACGTTATATCGGTTTATACCAATCCAAATATTCCAAGGCCATAAATAGGTGGATGAGTTATGACTCAAGGAAAATTGTTGGCTACTAAAAGTCCTACTTTCGATGCTACAGATGTCGAAAATTGTTGCTTGTGTATCATCGTTTTGATACAACGAACAGGCCCAGCTGGTGATCGTACCGCCACGACCAATCAATCGACTGTAGGACAACCTTCGAAGCATTCAGCAATTCGGATGACTACTGTTCGCTCTAGTTCGTATCGCTTTATATGATTCAATTACATCAGCATATGTCTCATTAAATAAAAAAAATAATGTACGAAAAATTTAACGTTTCTGCAAAATTAACCAGGTCAGTCACAGTTTGTGGTGATTCGACGACAACGCTCAAAACTAAAATTTATATTTAAAATTGTTCTAAATCTTTTATTAAGCTAGTAGGCCGTCTAAGTCAGGCGGTGCTATTAGTACGTATATCCTATATTGGCACGACATTGAGAAGCAGGGTCGAAAAACCAAAAACAATGTCAGGACCTGACGATAGTGACAAGTATTTAAACTTCTATAGGTCTGTGTGATCAATCTTTAAAATAGGCACACTGATTTTAAATGCTTTCAAAACGAACAAACCACCATAAGTCTCGGCATAAGCTCGATATAAACCGCGAACAAGTATTATAGGAACGAATGTATGAATAAAGATCACCGGATAACGGACTTGTCGGCAAAAACATTAGAACAGACACCAAATTGCATAGAAATCACAATAGAAAACGCAGCTTTTAAATAATTCAATAACATAACTAAAAACAAGCGTAACACAAAAAGCTACTAATAAAACGCAAGAAACAAGTTATATATGGAATACAATTAAGAGATATCCGACAAGATAACAGTGTGAGACATACAGACCGTGGAAGCCGGATAGCTTGTCTTCGAACTCGGGCAATACAAAGGGCAGTTCGGAGCTATTACTAGCGTAGTTACAAATCATCGTAGCGAACAGTGCATAGACAAACATTCAGTATATACACACAAAGATGAGTTAATGTAACGATTTGTATGTAATACGCAATCATTTAGTTGCGTGTGCAACATGCACTATTAATTGTTTGTTTTTGAAACGGAACGAGCGTGGCGAATGTAGTTTCTTAAAAAAATTGTGCAAAGCATTCTTAGAAATAGGCACCTTGAATAAATGTTGAAACGCATCTACTGCAGTGAGCCTGAATTTGCAATAATAGCGTTCAAATTGGTGAAAAACTATTTTTGGCTGTCTGCGGCGCTCACTAAAACTCTTCACTAGATTGATGGATTTTCTTAATTTTTCCTCGACCCACAATAAAACGCAGTTCTGTATATACCTAGCTTTGGTGAATGCGCTACTTCAGTGATTTCCTACCCAATTTCTGATAAAACCGAGACGAATTGGAGACTCTTTGGTTTTGTCATTGAAGGGCAGCGAAACATTTCAGTTTACAACTCTTGCATAGAATCCTCTCATCGAGACATGCAACTATGATTTTTTTCCTCTAAAAAATGAAATGTCAAAAATTTTAACATGTGAGTTCTTCATTAGGTGTGAACAATGGTTTTATAGGGTAGGTGTTCATGGTGGGCTGCAGGCACGCTGAAAATTTTAGCAAGAATTTAAGATTATAGATTCTCGAGCACAAGTAAACTGTATTTGCGAATTGTTATATCCTTAAAGAAGTTCAATCCCGGAGCGACAGCAACCAAGTCTTAGCCGAAGTAGGTTAAGTATGAGACAAACATAAGGACCTTAATACGATTAAGGATGAGGTATTACATTTAGTATATCAAGGGCGGCAAAACCTGTATATAGCTTGTGCTTTTGCAGGTTTTCTTGGTGCTGAATGCGGTAAAAACAATTGTAATAATTTGCGTCGTATGCATCAAATTGTTCAAGCGCTAGGAGCCAGAGATCATACATGAAGCTTCGAATTAAAATGGGTCTTAAAAGTTGTAATTATTGTAATTGATAAATTTCATAACTTTTCGTCATTGGAGGAAGAAATAAAGATCCTACGGTTCTGAGTGTGATAAAATATGTGATGTGTTGGCAATAATGCGTCGTCAGTGCATTATTGCTATTCTGGGATATTAATAGGGTGTTCATAACTATTAGATTGGAACCTAGCAACAGTCACTAAGTGCAACAAGTCCGTTTACCCTAGCTGTATGGGTAAACTAGTGTGTCTGTTTTCACTATCATTGACTCAAAATTTGGCTTCGGGCTTTTTTGAAATTTTCATCCCAGGCCCGAAGCCCGACCAGGCCTGAAAGAAAATGAGACAGACCCGGCCCAACCTGGGCGATAAACAATGAACGGCTGATTCTCAAGAAGCTTACCTTATTACGGTACGAATTTTGATATTCGTAATATTCACCATTTGTTCGAAATTGTGACCGAATTTCAAAAGAAGGTTTTGAACGGCGTACAAGGCAGCAGCTGAAACGCCGAATCCTACGCCTAGCCCTAGAATGTACTGTTTAAGGCAACGGTAGGCTTTGAGTTATATCATTAAATATTGACACGTATTAGTTTAATAATAAACATATATTGCATACTAGATGACATTAACTGTGTTGGGCACCGGCCGGAATTTTTGAAAGACGGCCGACCGGCCGCCTACCGGTGGGACGGCCGGCGAGCCAGCACTATGTCCAGCTGGATTCCTGACCAGCCGGCGACATTTCCGCCTGGAATATATATAATTGTACTGCGGATACAGTGTAGCAAATATATACTTAATCTACGTATAACAATCGGCTCCAAAAAACGGTTACATTTTAGAATAAGGCAAGCAGCGACCCCCGCCCTATCTAGCCAAAATAGTACACCGGGAGGCCGAAAATCCGACGCTCCGAATACCGGCCTATCGAGCCGGAGGCCGTCATGAATCTGAACCGACCGGTGGCTTTTCCTTTTCCGGCCTTCGCCCAATACTAGGGCTCCTTTTTTTCTAGAAAAGTGAGGGGGGGGCGCCCTCCCCCCCACACCCGCGTGTTGCGTCCCTGACTGCTGACTAACGGATTTAAGGACTGCTATCGGCAGAAAATTAACTGCCGGCCGGCGGCCGGGATAGTTTTCGACGGGCGGACCGGTGGCTTTCACGGCCGTTGCCCAACACTAACTGCCACTATGTTACTACTGAAACCGGGTGTCACCGGGTCATAGGGTCACTACGACGACCAGTCAGCGGGTCACAAAATGATGAACCGGTTCCAGGTCAGGTACATATATATTTAGATCGTTAAAAAGGGTCCGCGGGTTTTTGGGGTGCAGATCACGACGAATGCAATTGTATATATTAGATTGACCTGTGCATTATACGGCAAGTGATACAAATTTACAACGTGAAAATAAAACACTAAAGTTCTAATTATTCGTGAAAGTTGTGATTTATAAATTTCGAGTTTTGATCTTGTTGTCGCTGGCCATCGGGTGAAAAAATCGACGTTTTTTTGCTAAAGCACTACACTTAATGTATTGTTGGTGTATTATAATATGTAGTCTCTCCGTGTGGTTAAACGGAACAGTCGAAGCTAACCTTAGGACCTTGGAATAATCTTATAGTACTAAATTGACACACTCGGTCCGTTTCCCCGTAGCCACGCGAGTTAGTAGGAAACATTTTTGTTACTCCGGTACGACGAATTCCAATTCACAAGAGTTTATTCATAATGTAGCCGGGAAAACATGAAAACACTTATGTGACGAACAAAATTAAATTCGAGGGAAATGCAAACAAAATATTTGATCTTTTGTCATTTATTCTCAAAAACATACAGCTTGCGGCGCTCAATTACGGAGTTTACGTCGGTTTTCCAGGCGCAAACATCACGTTAAGTTACATGGGAGTGAAATTATTTTATATTATAATTACGCAATTATTGCAAATTATTATTACAGTAATAATTGCAATTATACTTGCAATTACGCGTCAAATAGGAAATGTGAAACTTTATTAACCTTGAAAACCTTGCTTCAGCAGATATTTTGGACGGTTGAATAAATTCCCTTCTTTATCCTCCATTGATCAACAACCTGTACGTCTCGAAATGCTCAAAACAGGCAAGCAGAGAAATTCACTTAACAAAAATGGCATTTCGCCTAAAGAGAAATAAATCTCATAAAGAAAAGAAAACAGTAAACGGTCGGCTTATACGTCAGTATTACTTACATTAATACACCTGCTACACAGCTATGAAACAATAACAACGCTCAAAAGTAAACAAAAACACATAAAAACAATAACAAGTATGTATAATATAAAAACATGTTTGGTAGCAGAGCCGACACAGCAAACAAATCAAAATTTCACACCCTTAACGTATGAAATATGACTGACTTTTCGTGTTGCATTAAACCGCATTTGCAACTACAGCCAGCGCCACAACGGCTACATGTATAATGCTCGTTCGTATGAATGTTTCGGATATGTTGTTTCAGATTGCTTCCTCGAGTAAACTCTTTCCCACACAAATCACACTTGTACGGCCGTTGTTGCTCGTGGACGCTTTGAATGTGACGTTTGAGCTTGCGTCTCTCTGAAAACATTTTCCCGCACAAATCACACTTGTACGGCCGTTGTTGCTCGTGCACGCCTTGAATGTGTACTTTGAGATGGCTACTTTGAGTAAACCGCTTTTCACACAAACGACACGCATACAGTCGCTTGCCAGAAGCATTGCTACGGTCGACAAATTTATGAAGCGATGTATCGGAGGGCACTTTCTGACAAGGTCGACTGCCGTCCAACCTAATATCTACGTTGAGTTTTCGTGTACCTGATTCGAGCAGGACAATGTCGTTTTTTACATTGGTCGAAACTTCTAGCAACGCTGCGTTTTTAACATTTGCAGCAGAAATGATTCCTAAAACATTTTCAAGCAATCACTTTCAAATACATATTAAAATTGTATACAAAATGTGAAAACATATAGCCAAAGCCAAATATATGCCAGAAATTTGGTTTATTTGATTTGGGAATTGTTGATACAAAGAGCATGGAACTGAAATATGACTTGCAGTTGCAAAGAAAGTAAACTATAAACACAATCAAAAATGCCTGTTGGTAATCGATGAATACATCTAAACTAAAACCGCTGTACATAAAGCCTTACATAAAGCAAAATTGGTCTCACAGCACCAATTAGTATACCGAAAGTGAGGGTAAATATGGCCAAGCGTAGTTTCATTATGTGTAATAATAACCTGTAACAGACATTGCGTTTGATGCACATATCTCTTACAATCATTGGAGGAAACCCTGAGATGGTCTCAAAGGAATTAATAAATATCTAACAAAATCTAGAACGGCTTATCTGAAGACGCAGGAAACAACGCATAACCAAATAAGTGACGACGTACTAACTTCTTTCTCTAAATGCGTTTTGCGGCCGAGACTTTAAACTTCTTGAAAAGGTATGGTACAATCATGTTAGATCGTAGATGACAACATAATCCTGTTCAACTTAGTGAGAACGTATACGACTGTTCTAAATACCATGAAAGCAATATATAATCACACAGCTAAAAACAGACTAT
>JASANE010022539.1:0-111356 GCA_030248225.1 Trileptium ribeirensis | reverse complement strand
ATGCATAGGCGACAATGTGGATATAGCTGGAGGTTGCAATCTCTGGAGTTAGAGTTGCCACACTTAGCTTACCAACTCAGCTGTAAAGCTTACGCATCGTCGGCACCGAACCCCGTTTCCCTCAGCCCCGCTCAAGTCTACGTCGCCCAGAGCGATCAGCATTTAGGAGCGTTTTCCGAAGCACTCTCAGGGCCCCTGCTTAGTGCACTGCATGGCTGATTCGTTGGCTGACGCTCAAACCGAAGCAGGGATAGGCGTCACCTCAGATCGCGAACTGGCGAATATATATAGCGCTCCAGACCCTGTTTTACCTTCTCGTCGCCCGTCTCCCGTAACTGTTTAAACCGACGCGACCTCGGCGAGTTTCTGCTAAGCTCCTCTAAGGTAACTTATCGGCTTGTCTCGGCATGCTCTCGGAAACGTTGGTCCTAACACTAAACGCTAACGATAATAAACGTTGTATTTTGACACACCGACTACAGTCTTCTTCAGTACAGACGGGATCAGACATAATCTTCTGGTTTGTCCGCTCGGACGAGCAGACCCTATTCGCCACGGCTTGTGCTGTAAGAATGTCGCGACCTAACGACGTGGCCTTCTAGGATATACGTGTTTCGCTGAAATAGATGAT
Source organism: Trileptium ribeirensis (assembly GCA_030248225.1). Taxonomy (NCBI): domain Eukaryota; kingdom Metazoa; phylum Nematoda; class Enoplea; order Enoplida; family Thoracostomopsidae; genus Trileptium; species Trileptium ribeirensis. The sequence continues at coordinate 110,725 of JASANE010022539.1, read as the reverse complement.
AAAATCTGAGAAGTAACGTTGAAAAAGGTTAACTCGTTCCTGGCAATAACATGAAAAGTTCAATCAGGATTCAGACTAATTTCATCGAAATAGAATACATTGAAAACGCAGGCCACGCCATTGATAATCCGACATTAAAGACTCAGGGCTCGTCGGAACCCTGTGGGGGCCACATAGGTCAATACTCTAACACGGAGTATACCGCGATTTTAACTAGGCAAATCGTCTTGAGCTTCAAACTTCTAGGGACTTTTTCACATTCTATTTCAAAACTCACTACGCTAAAATAAAACTTAACAACTTCCGATGAGTCTAAGATAGGGAATAGCGGCTAAGCTCCATGACCTGCGAGCAGGTGTCGGTGCTAGCCTCCCTGGGGGACCTCAGAAATCATACCCGATACTAGACACGTGCGCAACCCTTCGGGCGGGGTCCGAGCACACCCCGTGAAGCGCGCCTGCGGCCTGCTAAGCTGCGTAACTTCTTGGGTCTGACCAAGAATAGGTTCAAAATTTAGTAATCACGGTCCACCCTTGAGGTTACGATAGCCGGGGTCGTATGGGCATGGTGTTAGGAAGTTGCGCCATGCAGCTGCGTCACCGGTTATTACACATTGAGCAAATTTAGCTTTTCTAACTTTGTAGAATACATAAACATTTTGTATCAGTAACTAGAGTTAGTCACCAAATAATTTGTGCTTACAGGGAACATAAAGCTGTCGAACGCAAAAGTTGTGATCATAAATTTGCCCCCAAGTCATGCTGAAGGGCGTAGCGTTGTATCCTTAAAAGGAACAGCTTAGTGCGGAATATTGCAGTCGGGATTAAAATAAAAAATATATAAGTGAATGTATACTGTCAGCAATAAAACTATGAAAAAAAGATATCTAAAATGGCAATTTGCCATAGCTTGATACACTGTTTAGCTTTACGCATCAAAAAGTAGCCATTTCCAAATACTTAATATAACATCCCCCGGCTATCGATTTCGCCTTATTAAATAATATGTTTTAAACAGAGCGTTGAAGTTTCACACTGTGTTCGATCCATTTCTAAACGAGTCGAGAAATAATTACTTGCATAATACAGCAACTCTTCAAGCGTAAAGGAAATGATCAGTTATCACGTTACCTAGCCGTATAAAGCGACTTCCACGCTAATTATCGTATTATAGCTTCTACGTGCTTAATCCTTGTCCATTCAAACGTTGTAACAGTAATAATTTTTTAGCTACTACAAGTGCATAATAGAGTATAAATGTACTGTCAGATTAATCCACAGCTAAACATGAAGAGGTAACGACTATGGAGTGGTTAAAGGATCATTTGTTACTAGCCTGTTGTATTTTTCGACATGGTAATCGCTGAAACCTTTCAGTACGAGTATACACAGACATACAAAGGTAAAGGTGAATCTCAGAGATCAACGGAATAGCGGCTGGTCGCTTAACGGAAAAGACCGTTGTTGTATCTCCGAGTGTGTGAATGAAAAAACACAGACAACGGGACTTGAAGTAAACGTTTATTAACGTACAGACATGGAAAACACGAATGGAGCTGAATGAAATAAACGTAACAAATGCCCCGAAAGAAGTCATACGTTACTGTTTCGACATTAGCTTTTATGTACTCATGGAACATTCTCGAATATCTGCTTCAAAGGACGTGTGAGCATGTGATCGAACGTTCTGGAAGATTTTTCAATTGACGTCCTAAAACATTCTAGAAGGTTCTGGGAATGACGTTATGGAATGTACTAGAAGTTTCAGAATGTTCTGGAATGTTCGCTAATTGCCGATCGCCGTAACGCCTCCCCACCTAGCATGACGTTCATCGTAAAGGCGAAATTCTTTGAACAGACTTTCGAGTGCGATTGGAGCGTCTTGGATTTTGGGGACCGTACTCCTGGACGGTGTTGTTTTGATCTGAATGTCCCTAGCAACCGGAGTTGGACTGGAGCCGCTGCGGGGCGGAAGAGATAGAGAAACGGTGGGATTTGATCCAGGTTCGGTGTCGTCCTCCGAGCCATGCTTTGGTTGGAGTTGTTCCAGATGTGTTCTCCACGTTGGACCTTTTGGCTGGACTCGAATGTTAAAGGTGCGGGCTCCATTTCATTTGACGACAATTGCTGGAACCCAACCAACTTGATTTGCTCTTCTTGGCCCAAAGTATAGCGTGTAGACCGGATGTCCAACTTTGTACGACCGTATAATCTTTGATACCCGACGCTGTAACTTTGTTGTCTCTCTGGATTGTCTGCCTTGTGCTCTGTGAGCAGGAGAGGGAAGCATCGTATCAATCTTTGTCCGGATTTGGCGTGAATTCAATAGTTCACTTGGCGAGTATCCTGAGGAATTTAGAGTACGACGGAACTGCATGAGTAACTCTTGATCGGAGCAAGGTTGGACTTCCGAAGTGCCTGTTTGAAAGTTTGTACCAGTCTTTCCGCAGACCCATTGGTAGCCGGATGGTAGGGAGCTCCTGTAAGGTGAGTGATCCAACTTTCTTGACACCAGGCTTTGAATTCTTCAGACTGGAATGCTGTTGAATTATCGGTCACCAACGTGTGTGGATATCCGAAGTGAGCAAAATCTTGTTCCAGGAGGTCAATTGTAGCCTTGGCGGTCACAGATTGTGTAGGATGAATGCAGAGATAGTTGGAGTAAGCGTCTGTAGGCAGTAACCAGTGGGAGCCCATGAAATTAATGGCGTGATCCATATGAAGTCGGCTCCACGGTTTTTCGGGCAACATCCGAGGCTGTACGGGAGGGTTTGCTGGCTTGTTTTGATGTTCTCCACATGGCACACAATGACGGCAGGTGGCCTCCATGTCTTCGTCAATGTTGGGCCAGTAGACGGACGTGCGAGCAAGACTCTTTATCCGATGCATACCAAAGTGTCCAACATGTAACAGTTCCAGGACGCGACGTGGAATGGAGGTTGGAATCACAACTCTTGTTCCGTGAATTAGGCAACCGTTGGAAATGGATATTGATTCAGAAATTTGTCGGAAACGTTGCGTCTCCGAGGCTTCATCGCTTCTTTTTGGTGGCCATCCTTTACGTATAAACCTGAGCACCGTTGAAAGAACAGGGTCTTTCGCACACTCTCGTACCAACGAACCTTGATTAGCCGGTGTCATCCTTGGTTTTGCGGAATTCAACACTGTAGTCGAACTGGTTTAACAGCAATGCCCTTCGAGCTAGGCGATTTGCGGCCAAAAGTAGGACTTCTTTGCCCGGGTCAAAGAGCGCTTTGAGTGGTCGATGATCAGTTACCAGGATAAACCTTCTTCCATAAAGGTACTGGTAATACTTTTTCAGACCGAACACAATAGCCAACGCTTCTTTCTGGATTTGGCTGTAATTTCTTTGTGTATCGGTGAGCGTTTTAGAAACATTGAAGATGGGGCATTCACTACCGCCGGGATAGCGATGTAAAAGAACCGCTCCAATTCCAACTTTTGACGCAGCACAAGCCAAACCCAGAGGTTGTTGGCTGTTGAAATGCACGAGGACATTTTCGGAGCAGAGCAAGTCCTTCAGTCTCTGGAATGCCGCTTTTTGGTCTTGCTCCCAAATCCATTTGGAATGCTTCTTTGTTAAAGCATACAGCGGCTCTGCGAGTGTCGAGAAATTAGATGGCAAAAATTCGGCCTAGAATTGTACGGATCCAAGGAACGCTTTCAGGCTGGAAACGTCTGTTGGGGCTGGCATCTTGACGACATCATCCACTTTGGGGCCCTTGGCGATTCCCTCAAGACAGAGATAGTGACCCAGATACTCCACAAAAGGTTGAGCGAATTGACATTTCTCCAGTCGACAACGAAGACCTTTGTCCTCGAGACGATTGAGCAAACGTCGTAAATTGTTAAAGTGGTCTTCGGCGTCCTTTCCGCTGGCCAACAAATCGTCCAGGTAGACAACTACACCAGTTAAATCGTTGGTCAGTTGTTCCATGATTTGCTTAAAGTAGCCGGGAGCAGACTTGATCCCAAAAGGAAGACGCTTCTGTAGAAGAACTCCTTTATGTGTACTAAGAGCCAGTCGTCGTTGACTGATTGGACCCAGCAAGATTTGATTGTAGGCATCGGCCAAGTCGATTTTGGTAAACCCGTATCCACCTCCGAGTTTTTGCATTAGATCCTCCGGCAGAGGCAGTGGGTGTCGATACTCTTCCAGTTGAGTGTTAGCTGTAACGGAATAGACGCCAAAACCCGCAACTTGGGTTTTTCTTGTCCTGACAATAGCGTTTTCTTAATAGGTACCACGGGGGTTCCATAATCGCAAAATTGCACGGGTTCCCAGGCGCCTTTTTATATCCCTTTTCTGTAGGCCTCTTCGAGGTCCGGCTTGAGAGCACAAGGGATTGGACAAGCTTGCGGAAGATTGGCTCGGAATTGTCCTTGAATTTAACTTCCAACTGGAAATATTTAGGCCGCCCAGTTCCAGTTTCCAAAGGTTCGGGAATTCCTGGCACAGGTTTTGACAACGTTGCTGAAGTTGGACATCCGGCTTCAAATGACTGAAAACCGCGTTGCATGCACCAGTGAGGTTGATGATCTCGTCCATCGAAATGCCCAATTTCTTTACGGCGTTGCGCTCCAGCAGGTTAAGGTCCGGAATCTCAGACATCGTGAATAGGACTTCCGGTTGCTCCTTAGAAACCTGAGCCTGAGTACGTGCTACGAAAGTTCCAAGAACTGGCAAATGGTGCTTACTGGTAGATTCGTACTTCCACAAGGATTTGACCAGATTTGGGCGACCCAGCTTCTCCCAAATTTGCTTGGAGATGAAGTTTTCAGTTTTCGCTGTGTCGATTTCCATTCGTATGTGTTTGTCGTGAATTTTGACGGATGTTTCCGACTAGGGTAAGGAACTGTTGTTGGTGACCATTTGAACTTGTTGAATCTTTTTAACGGAATACTTGCTTGGAGCACTTGTAATCTTCTTGCGACAAACGTTTTCCAGATGGCCCTTTATACCACAGAAGCTGCAATCCATGTTGATAAAACGGCATTCCAACGCGTGATGATTGTTTTTCCCACAGCGCGGACACGGAAATCGGGGTTTCTTCCGGTCGGAAATGCTTTTTTCTTTTACCTTTGTTTCGGATGTGCGCTGCTGATGGACCTTGTTGACAGGCTTTGGTGTGACGCCATGCACCGTTTCTTTGGTGACTTTTGCAGCATCTTCCGTTTCGACGGCAATTTGAACCGCCCTGGCGAAATCGAGCTCGTCATCTTTGACTTTGAATAAGCCCTTCAGAACGGCTTCGTTACTGACGGAGCAAATAAAGCGTGACCGGAGTGCTTCGTCCTGATGATCCTTGATTGAGGCAAAGTCGCAGGTGAAGCATCTTGGCGCATACGAGCCGCAAGCTCCTGTAGGATTTCACCCGGCTTCCGTCGCATGTCACTCCAAAACATGAATCTTTCATGGACAACCAAACGTCTGGGATCGTACTGGTTTTTAATGAAGTCAACGATATCGTCCATAACAAGATCGTTGATGGCCTTTGGAGGACTTTGTTGACGCGCGAGGTTTCCAAGCAGGCGGTAGACTTCTTTGGATTGATTAGTCAGGAGAATTTGGGCCATCTTGCTGTCCGACACGGAATGTGCTCCAGCGAAGGTTTGAAATCGATCCCAGTAGTCTGGCCAAAGTTCGAACGTTGAGTTGAACGGCTCAAAATCAGGACTATTCGGAATAGGAGAAGGCATGGTGGTGGCTCTGGCGTTTGTTTGGACGCCCGGTTGTAGCATTTTGATCATAGCCTCCAGTTGTTCTTGATGTCGCTTCTCTTGAGCATCCAGTTGCTGTTGCATCATGGCGATAAGCTGACCAATCTCTGGCATGATGAATTCGGTATTTGACCCTTCGGCAATCGGGGAAGACGTTAATTGAACGAAGCGAGTCTTTGACCGAAATGTCGAGGACGGACCTTACCCAGTACGCCAAAAATCCCTGTTGTATCTCCGAGTGTGTGAATGAAAAAACACAGACAACGGAACTTGAAGTAAACATTTATTAACACACAAACACGGAAAAAACGAATGGAGTTGAATGAAACAAACGTAACAAATGCCCTGAAAGAAGTCATATGTTACTGTTTCGACATTAGCTTTTATGTACTCATGGAACATTTTCGAATATCTGCTTCAAAGAACGTGTGATCATGTGATCGAACGTTGTGGAAGATTCTTCAATTGACGTCCTAAAAGATTCTGGAAGGTTCTGAGAATGACGTTATGGAATGTACTAGAAGTTTCAGAATCTTCTGGAATGTTCGCTAACTGTCGATCGCCATAACAACCGCTAAAATGGATGGAGTCGAACCAAAAATAAAACATCATGTCAAATTTTCTACTGCGCTAGTGTATCGTGGCAAGTTTTCCGAATCGAATGATCATATAAAATGTTTTGTCTCTCCAGGCATAAAGTATAAGGCTAAACCTGAACCTAAGCTAAAGCTTAAGCCTAAGAATTCACAAACTTTAAATTTTTGTCGTGTGAAACACATATCAAATTTACCCACAGTGCTAAGGGAGGAGGGCGATAACATTTGACATGCTTGATAAGGACAACCCAACCCGTGTTTTTCCAACTAATATTGGTAGTCAAAAGTTGTATGTGCTCAAAATGCGGTAAAATGACGGATATATAATCTTGACAGCTTCAGATATTCCAAGGTAAAAACAGTGTTTGCGGATATATTAATATTTAAACGATCGTATAAATTTATTCATCATTAAAAAGCGCAAAATTATATATAAAAAGGCAGCCTACATGATCGTTAAAGAGATCATGAGACAGACAATTTGTTACAACTGAGCTCAATACTGTAGATGAAGTTTAATAGAGAATACACGGGCAAGTTCAGCGCTGGAAACCTTATCTTTCGTACAGGCAGAAATCTACAACATACACCCGCAACCAGGTTGAAAATCAAGCATGGAAATTTGTGAACGGCAGAACGATGGCTAACAGCCACGACAATTTAATATACCACCATTTTTCGTAACGAAAGCTCACATTCGTTGCAACCGTTTGGAAAACATAACTGGTACGTGGCGTAACATTCAATATTTAGGCCAAAGTCGCAACATTTGCGACGCAATTTTGTATAGTATATCAAATATCTCATAGGAAGCGGTACGCGGGGTCGCTACAGGATCGTGTTGTCATGACAGTTAGTTGCAGTTAACAACAGTGTTTGCGTTGGCTCACTAACCGCAGAGTTCATTACAAGAATAAATGTAAGCAACAGGTCTTAACCTTAGGGAGGGTAGACACCATAAAGAAACGGTAATATTAGGTAAGCACTATACTTAAACTCGGAATGTACCTATTTGTGTTCTTTTTTGTATTGATACATTGGGCTCACGGCGATGCAATGAAAATCAATAATACATTTGATCACAAAATTCATTCATTCTACGTTTAAGAAATCTAAGTTAAAATCCAGTTCACACAATATTCTATATTCGATGGGTTAATTAGTGGTGCAGGCAGAGGTGGGATTCCGGAGTTTGGAAAACGCAGAACGGGTAAACAAAAATGTTTTGTTTATGGTTTTTAATATGCCCAAAGCCCGGATGTTTCCGAAGTAGCGGTTTTATTATGACATGACATAAATTACAACATCGGTACACTCCGATGACATCGGGCCGCTCTCAAGACAAACTCCTGATGGGCTCCTGGCATTAATTATACAACTCTAAATTATTTCTTCACATACAACATTGCATTAATACTGTTTTAACCTAGGACACATCAAATATCATTTACTAAAATCTTTGTGATTTTTTAGATATGCGATATAAAAAAAACTTGGGATAAGATGTTTTACGCCACAAACATTGTGCACTAAGCTGTAACTATACTGATGGTGCCCTTTTGAGTTACTTTGCTTGCTAGCTTTGTAGTAAAGGTTTTCAACAAATAGAGTATATGTTTAAAAAAATTCTAAAGATGTCACTTTGTTGTGCTACACCGAACTAGTAGAGTATTAGCTGCAGTTTCACACATTCTAAATGTGTATATATTTAGTATTCGAAGAGCTAAGATTGCAGTAATAAATTTCAACATGACAAATAACAAAGCTAAATGGTTTTCATGCAGAAGATAATTATAGCGACCCATTGAATATCTTTGAGATAACTGCTGATCCTATTTGCAATGTTACCAACAAGCAGCTAGACTTATTCTAGCAAGCTGTCAACTCAATCACTACAACAGTTAGACTCCGACTCACCTCATCAATAATAATCGTTTCGGAAACCACAACTTGTGAAAATATCCATGGCAATGCAAAAATTGGCTTAGGAATTTGTTAAAGTATTGGTTGTATAGTAACCGAAAGAGAATGCTAATGAACATAGTATGACTAACGGAAAGAGAATGCTAATGAGAATAATATGAGCGACCGAAAGAGAATGCTGATGAGAACAGTATGAGTAACCGAAACAGAATGCTAATGAGAAAGGTATGAGTAACTGAAAGAGAATGCTAATGATAATAGTTTGAGTAACCGAAAGGGAATGGTAATGAGAATAGTATGAGTAACCGAAAGAGAATGCTAATGATAATATTATAAGTAACCGAAAGAGAATGCTAACGAGAATAGTATGGGTAATTGACAGAGAATCCTAATGGGAATAGTATGAGTAACCGAATAAGGGTTGTAATGAGAATAATATGAGTAACCGAAAGAGAATGGTAATGAGAATAGTGTGAGTAACCGAAAGAGAATGCTAATGATAATATTATAAGTAACCGAAAGAGAATGCTAACGAGAATAGTATGGGTAATTGACAGAGAATGCTAATGGGAATAGTATGAGTAACCGAATAAGAATTTTAATGAGAATAATATGAGTAACCGAAAGAGAATGCTAATGAGAATAGTATGAGTAACCGAAAGATAATGCTAAAGAGAATAGTATGAGCAACCGAAAGAGAATGCTAATGAGAATATTATAAGTAACCGAAAGAGAATGCTAACGAGAATAGTATCGGTAATTGAAAGAGAATGCTAATGACAATAGAATGAGTATACGAATGAAAATGCTCATAAGAATAGCATGAGTGACCGCAAAAGAATGCTAATGAGAATAGTGTGAGTAACCGAAACAGAATGCTAATGAGTCAAAATCTGCTTTAAAATCTAACATCACAATTTCTTACCAACAATCACAACGAGAAACCACTGTCCGGATGTTGAAACGATCATAGTTTTGTTGAATCCAAATGGTTTTAGCAATAAAATGTAAACGTCTGGACAATACCTGTGTATTAAAGCTAGATTTAATATGAAATAATTAATGGTTTGGATATTTGTAAATTATATAGCTTCCTTAAAACATGCTTGGTTACAAAAAATGTATGCATTGGGGAAATTTCCAGAAAGTATGGCTGTGATAGAATCGAGTCAGAGCAAGTTATAATATTAGCGATCTCGGTATATCAGATATCGATCCTAAAATTTATGACTCTTTGATAGAGACGGCGCATGTGGGCTGGCAAAGCTTTCAGAGAAACATTATTGCTCCTTAAACGTTTTATACACAGCCCTGTGAATCAAGTACATTGGTTTGTTATTAACTGTACAAAAAAACTGCAAGATCGAACTAGTGCATTAACCCTTGATCACACAGTCATAAGTCAGATAATACACCTGCCCGTCACAATGGTTTACTTTCGTCCAAATTGCTAATTGAAACCTATCCAGTCTTAAAGCGAATTCACACGGTCAAAGTATTTGCTCAAATTTTGATCAAAATTTGACGGTAATTTTTAAAGGAAAATTGCGATATTTCAAAATTTGAGATCAAACTTTGAGCTCAAACTTTTTAAGGTAATACATGTCGTTCGTAATTGGCTAGATAAATATTCTTGAAAAGTTTAAAGTGTCCACATGTTCTAACTTGCTTAAAATGCAAACAATATGCATTCAAATTTTGATCAAGATTTGAGCAAAAAGTTTGAGCGTGTGAACACGCTTTTACTGGTTTATTTATTCTACTATTATAATTAAATATATTTCACGCATTGAATGACGTGCTGAAGTTTATCACTAGTCCAGCGGTGCCATTATCAATCGAGGGGGGGCTGCAACAAATTCCGGGGGGTGCATCGCTACTCATCCAGATATGCCTACAAAATGTTGTGCAGATTGACTTGAAAGAAGTTTTGCGTCTTCGGTACACTGGACGGTTTCATACAACGCGATGCGTCCACTTCCTCTAGGAAAAATGGCACGCCATGCTATTCTATATTAAAAAACATCTTCACGTCTCTCCAACTATGGAAAACCTTCGTCCTTGCTGTTAAAAAACATCCTCATCGCGAAAAACGCACCGTGCTTCCACAGTGAAGTCGTGGCGGCGTTTACAGCCTTAAGGAATGTTCACACGCTCAAACTCGAGCTCAAAATTTGAGCGAAAAGCTTGAACGTGTGAACACGCCTTTAGTATGTCATCGGTTGGTCGCCATTGTCGACGATAGCACCCAGGACTACAAATGGAAAACACTAAGTTAGTATATGATGCGTACACAAGCGAGTTAAGGTGAAGTCCAGGCTATAACAATCGACCTGCATCTGGGCAGCAAGCCTAGGTTTGCATGCGTTTAGAAGCCGCCAAATTGCAACGTGGATTACATGACCTTAATTACATAATATATCGGGCATATTACAAACGTTTCGTGGCCAGTTGTCATTGTCGGTGACCTTAGTCTCTGCGACATCCATTGGTCTGGAAATCATGCACAGTCCACAAAGGAAAGTGGTATGTTATTCTACAACACTATTCAAATAGGCTCCATCAACTTCTTAATTTCGTTACCAGGGGTAAAATTTTATATACTTTATTACTAACGACATCTTCATTAATTATTCATAAGGTAATGTGTGGCGAACCTTTTACTAATTGAGATGATACGTCTGTTAATTTTCGTATGTTATGTGGCTCACGACAGTGTAATACAAGGCAAAACCCTGCTCAGCTTGACTTTAAAAAGCTGATTATAATTAATTAAATAAGTTTCTTTTAAAATTAAACAGGATCCTTCTTATAAATTCTCATATTTTCTGTAGATGATAAATGGATTGTTTCCTATAAAATGTTGTTGTATGCTTGTGAAATCTTCATTCCTAAGATTAACAAGCTACCCTGTCGGAAACACATACTATGTGTGAAGAATTTTCGTTTCAAAACGAAAAAGTTTTCTTCTTAAACGAAGAATGTCACAGCAGTCATGTTGCTATTAACAATAGGATTTATGCGCCTGTACTACATATAGTTACTTAAATATAAACTTTACGACGGTTCAACATAATATATGGTTTTTGAAACATGTCAAATTATTTGACTTCAGCGTTTGCGAATATGCTGTCTATGAAATAGCATTAATGTAATTCAGACCTGGTAAAGTTGATAATATAATTTTCCATGTCATCAATTCTCGGAATTCCTAAATGTTTTCATCTCAATTGTAGTCAACAAATCCGAGACGTTTGCTGCATGCCATTTTTGCCTGGCAAGCGGTCGGGTCTGAAAAGGCTTTCATGACTATAAGAGATTCGTGCAGTGCAGTGCAATTAAAGCTGTAATGCACACTCTGACAAAAGGTGAAATCAATGTCACAGCCTGACGGCTGTGACAAAAATAAGAACACAATTTTGACTATGAAAGTTGATTATGCGACTTGCATAAAGCGGAAAACATTGTTTTAATGAACAAAACACGGAAAATTTGGCAATAAACTGGAAATTTGAGTCATTACAAAGTATCTGGTGCTGATAAAACAAAAGTTCTGACCGCCTATCGCAGGAATCGTGAGAGTAATTTGTTGTCTAATAGAGATAAAACAAACTTTTCAAATACGTAAGGAATCGCTGCTTCGCTAAATCAGGGATAAGTGGTCTTAATGACAAAGCTGGAAATCAGTAAGTACGACCGAGACAGAAATTAAAGACTATGCGATGCTTATGACAATGTGTTTTTCAATGACCATAGCACTATACCTGTTTTTAAGGGTTTGCGTTGTAAATTCGAAATTATACTGGATCCTGTTTACCACACAGTCCGTCGATCATCATCATAGTAATATTAAAAAAAAGCACAGTCATTCTCCTGATGGTTTTACACAATTTTTTCTAAAACAACTTAACGATTCAATATCATACCACTTGCACACATATCTGAACAATCGTTTGCAAGTGGTAAATTACTGATGTGGTTTTATCCAACTCTGATTAGTGTGTACAAAAAAGTGACCCGAAGCATTCCATTAAACTATCAGCCAATTTCGCTTGCATCAAACTATTTTAAACTTGTGGAAAGCATTATCTACTCACATCTCGTTGAATATATAAGAAAAAATGACATCATTTTCACGGTACAACACGGCCATCGTGCTAATCGATCTAAATACAGGCAACTGCTTGAATGCTGCGCAGACTGGTCAACAGTGGTCGATGCCGGAAATTCGGTTAATGTTGTGTACATCGATTTTGCGAAACGTTTCGATACTGCCTCACGCAATAAATTGAGGTACAAAGTCCAGCTGTAAGGTATAACGGGACACTTACTAAAATGGATTCAATGATTTTGCGCCGAACAGAACTTTTCGTGTTAAAGTCAACTATAGCCTATCCAACACATGCAAAGCGAGATCCGGCGTACCTCAGGACACAGTAATAATATTTGACCGTATAAATCAGATGTTGTGATTTTTAAACCTTTTGCCGATGGTTTTAAACTTTACTATTCCACTCCTGGCTATAAATACACATCAGTTGTGACAGAGATACAGAGTGCCATAAAAATTCTGGTGAGAATTGGGCTATGAAATGGCAGGTGACCATCTCTGCACCGAAATGCCAATTATTACACAATGGAATATGGAACCCAAATCATTTCAATACTGTGTCCGGGAAAGTAGTACTAGGCCCACGGTGAAAAGATTCAGGCGTCGTACTATCCAACGATCTTAAACCTAGCACTCATTGCAGAGTCATAACAAACAAGGCATTAACAATGTGTAACATTTTATTACGCTGTTTTAAAGTTATGATATTAATATTTTACTTTGTGCATATAACTGCTACGTCAACCCTATTTTTGAGTATGCAAGCTGTGTATGGTCTCCAGTCTATCTGTCTGACATCGACTTAATTGAAAGAGTCCAACGTTATTACACATGCCGTATATTTATTCGTAAAAAAAGATCCTACAGACTACTTCAATGGCTTAAATCAATTGAACATCGAGTCCCTGGAACTGGGGCGACTCAGAAATGATTTAGCTACGATGTTCAAATATGTATACAATATAGTGAAAATATCTGGCTTCGAGATATTTCATACTTTCATTGTCAAAGACACGCGAGGTCACGCATTTAAATTGCGGAAACCAAAGTGCAGAAAAAATTCACAGCTATTTTTTCTGGCTCGCAATATAAGCGATTTGAACAGCGTGCCTGAATGGCAATGCCTTGGCAGCTGCTTCAAGTTTCATTATATTTAAGGAACATTTGAAGAAAATAGATTTCGGCCAGTTCCGTAAATTTTGAAAATACTTTTAAACGGATATTAGTTGAGGGGGTCTGCGACTTTTCTGTTTTATTGGGTCTTTTTGCACATACCCAATTTGTGTCACTGTTAACATCTCAACCCTGAATTCTTGTATATATTTTTCCTTTCTTTTTTGTTTTTTTTTATTTCTGATATATATACACTATGAATATTATTTGAGTAAACTTACTAATTAAATAACATTAAATAACAATTAAGGTGTACGCGCCTAAAATTTACACGCGCACTATAATATTCTGGCGTAAAATATCAAGGGGTTTTATATATTTTTTTTGAAAAACACAATGCGATGTTGAACATTTCTATCAATTTGGAAGCATATTAATGCTGCAATTTTGACCTAAAAATTTTCCAATACTACTGGGGAAAACAGTCGTAAGCTGATATGCATTACAATACAGTACAATAATTTTATTGCGAAATTATTCAAGCAGCAGAGAGGTTATGACCAAGGTGGTTACTGTGCGTTAAGGCAGTTCTGCTTGAAAGTTTACGTAATGGCTTATCAATGATAGTTTTACCTAAATGTACAATTTCATCTTTGTTGCTTTTACACTACAGCCTATTATTTACAATACGTAATCTATAAATTGGGTTTGCGCTTATAATTTTGCAAACAATGAATACCTCTGTAATCGATCTGGTAAGGAAATTGAAATAAATTCTTATAGCGGTTATATATATGTCATGATTTTATATAATTTAAAAATATATATACCCGGATATATAACACGAATAAAAATTATGAACCTTATATCTAGGGCGAATAAAAAGCAATGAATATAAATTACTTACAAATGACGTATTTAGCAAAGATATTGTATCGCGATAATGTGCTAACGAAAGAGTGCACACTGGTGAACAGCCGAAAATGGGGGCGAGATTCTTGCAAAAGTCTAATCTCAATAAAAATATTCAAATTACCATAACTATGCAACCAACAGTTCCAAAGCAAAACTAATACCGTTTATAACATGAATCTGCTATCTTAACACACCAAATAAGTAAGCATTCAAAAAAATTGTATTGCCACAATAAACAGCCATTCATTTACAAAAACAATTCAATTACGGCCACGTTCCCACAATTTAGCAAGGTATATATCATCATTTCAGTACAATATTAACAAAATGTGACCGAAAAAATACGCCTACACAGGCCAGAATTCTAGAATTCCACCAAAATCTAAGGATGCGTTCACACGTTTAAATTTTGCTTAAATCTTGAGCTCACAATCTAATCAAAACTTGACGGTGATTTTAAATATAAATTGTGATGTATCAAAACATGAGATTAAAAGTTGAGCTCAATATTTTTCAGGTAAAACAACTCGTCGATGACTGGCCAAAGGCACGTCCTTGAAAAGTTTGAACACTGTTCGGACGTTCAAACTTTCCAAAAATGCAAAAAAGATGCTTTGATCAAAATTTGAGCAAAACATTTGAGCGTATCAACGCACCATTAAGAACCCGAGAGCAAGCAGGTTTAAATTGTTCCGGGCGTTAGCTAGTGCCAGCCAATGGGTTTACTCTACTTTTACATCGTGAATAGTAAAAAATAAATATTTAAAAATTTACAATTTACAGTGTCGTTTATTGTTGCCCAAAGTACGGTTTGTCGTACTTGTCTCCTCTATCGCAATCTACCACAATTAGCGTTGTAGTAAACAATTCAACATTTACTCACAACACAGTATTTTATACCGAATGCACAGACGACACACAATAATCTTTGAGTAATAATCTTTAAAATTTCGATACTTTTAGCTTTGAAACAAAGAAACCTTGTATATTATTTTTATAGTGAAATGACAATTGTTGTGAAGAGAACATTGTTCGAATAAAGTGATTACGTTTCCTTATTTACACTTGCTAATTCCAATTCGTTCAACGCATTGTGCAAGGAACAAATTTTGACTGTACATATTTCCACTATACAATGCTGCTTGTGTTACCAAGTTATTAGACTTTCAGTATTGTATGTTCATGACAAACTCTCTCATTATTGTCATAGGACTAAATGCAAATTTAAATCGAAATATATTGCACAGCTTTTTCAAAAAAATCTTTGTCGTTTTCAGGATGGTACTTCAGTTGGTCACACGGAACTTAGTGGGGTATTTTAATTTGCAGATTTGAACCCATGGCTTGTTTAGTATTTTAACTATTGATAGTAGTGTTTGTACTACAATGTAAGTATGTAGAATAACTGGCATTCTGGTTGTCAGTAAGCCATTGCCTAATTTTCGATCTCGTTAAGTTGGTTTTAATACCAGACGCAACACTTGTTATTCTGATTGTCGTGCTACCAGTATGTGTGTTTGGTTTGATCGAAAAGACATCTGTTTGTGGCGCATAAGCAATTGTGATATTTTTTACATTCACTCTCTGCTTCGAAATCGCTTTTGGGAAAGGACTTAGATGGATTTTGTTGAAATTAAAAATCATATAAATCCAATTCTGTCAAAACACCTAAAATTTCATGCCCCGCTTCAAACTCTGGCTACAGCAAAGGCTAAGATTTAACTCCTAAACAGTTAACTGATGTCAACAAACCACATTTGGACTGATACACCTGTATCTATGGACACAGTGAAATGCGCACTTATTGCTTATTTTGCTACTGCGGGCGATATACAAATCATCTAGCAGGAGCAGTCTAAGTTATGTTTTGTCCGGAGTGGGGCAGCGGGTGGTGGGACATGCCCCTCGAGCTTGATTTTTGTAAGGGGTACTCCTGTCGACTGCCCAATTCCCTGGTCCTCGTAATATATACATGTACGTAGACTATATGCGGTATTCAAAACCTAAACATATATTACGTCACATTAGTAATATATCTTATCTGCCACAGTATAAAGTGAGCGGTTAACGGAAGTCGCAGCACGCTTGCATTGAATGACTCAGAGCTATAAATGGACGTCAGCATCTCTTTAAAAATTAAGTTGCAAAAGATTCTGCTACTGCGGGGGACGATATATGTGAACTGCACGGCACTAACTAGTTCTATGGATTTAAAATCCGTTCGCTTTTTACGACATTTAATACTTACGTAATGTTTACCACTACCGTTAACAAAGCTTACAAAGCGAACGATTCGGTGCTTGCTGTTGCTACAATATTCAGCTATTAATAGTTTACAATATGCAAGGTATTATTTATAGCTTCCGACGACTGCTTCTGCGTACTCGCTGTATTTATTGCAATGGTTACTTTACATATTAACTACAACTGCGCTTCACAAATATTCTCAATTCTATTATTGGTCCTCGAGACATTGCAAAATTGTGCAATTTAAATCACTCGAAATGAAAGTTGTAACATAGTTTATATATTTAAAGCCATGTGTGCAAATCTTTGAACGCAAGGCTGATTGTGTCACTAAAGGCTGACTGTGTCACTAGTCAGTTGTAGCATAGACAACTATACTTTCAATGATATGTATGCACGGTAACTCATTCAAGCTCGTGCTATCGCGTTCGTTTGAAATCACTGCAAATCGTTCTTACCAATCTTTGAACGACCGGTTGCCTATACCATAACTATTACTTGTATGACTATAAATAATTCACACAATATACAAATTTAAAATTACCTGTGCGTTTGGGCGTGTCTTTAGCCGCCATGCTCCATGGATATTTATAAATTTATATATATACTGGGCTTTAGAATATATGTTGCATGACACTAATAACCTTTTCAGAAAACCTCCACATCACGAGAAACCAATAAAATTTTTTATTACTAATTAAAATTATTTTCACACAAGACAGATCATCTTGTTACTTGGTTACTGCGCTAATGCAAAGTTTTACTACAAAACCGGCTATAACTCACGAACGAAGGGCGGGTATCCGCAATTTTTTAATATTGATTGTAATTAGCCATATGGATATAAAAAGAAAAGCATTTACCTCTATGTCTGTTTTTTCGAGAGAAGGAATTAAAAAACTCCCACTTTTAGGCCAAAAACAAGTTTAATTTTGCCGATTCCTACTACAGCATAGGTACCGCTAATGTAATGTAACGATACTTTTCACAGTACAGGTGATATGAAATATGACATTCGAAGCATAATATTTGACAACCACCCATTTGGAAAATGAATAAGTCGAAAACAACCAACATATCATACTTGTGCTAAAATCACATAGATACTGCAGATGTTACGAAAACTTGTGACTGACTAGCGGTATTTGGTTCAAATTTGATAGTTTGTGTACCTTTAGGTTGTATACTAACCTTTGATATATTCCCAATATTGTTCTAACCGCGGAATAAATAGACAAAAGCATTATTTTGGACCAAAATTCGGGCATATTTCATTATTTTACAAATTTATTCAGTTCCTATGGTACATGCGAGACTAGATTTACTGCAATGTTCTGCTTCATACGACTCGAGAATGAGAATTCATTAAGCGTCGTCCGCACAGCATGTTTACTAGCGTTCGAAGGACATTGTCACACATGTTTATAATAAGGTAGATAATTCACATAAAAAGAAATAGAAGAGCAGAAAGGGGGGGGGTAAAACTTCGCTTCTTACTTCTGCTTATATACCTGTATAATATAATAAAATAAGTTTAGTCAACAAAACAGTTTATAGTGTATTCATATTAAATACAACAATTTTGGTAAGGAAACGTTGATACAAATTATTTTGGTTGAATAAAATAGAAACAGAAGGAGAGTAGAAGCACTCCACTAACATTTGCTTAAAGGTTTCTACTAAATTTTAGAAACTGGCCCAAATCTATTTCCTTTAAAAGTTCCTTAAATACTTGGAGACTTGGAGCAAATACCAAGGGCATACCGTTCACATATTCGGGCAGGTTGTTCCAAACGTTAATATTGCGAGCCAGAAAAGAATGTCTTAGTGAATTTGCTCTGCAGTTTGGCTTATGCAATTTGAATTGGTGACCTCCCATGTTTTTGGAGTTGAAAACATAAAATAGCTCATGTTCCGATTTTCCAACAACATCGTGAAGGTATTTGAACATCGTAGCTATCTCAATTTTGAGTCGCCTCAGTTCAAGTGGCTCAATGTTCAATTGTTTCAAGCGGTTTGTGTTGTCAGTAGCATCTCTTTGCGCGCGGCTAAATATACGGTTCGTATAATAACGTTGGACTCTTTCAATTAAGGCAATGTGAGACAGATAAACTGGTGACCAAACACAGCTTGCACACTCAAGAATGGGTTTAAAATAGCAATTATATGCACGAAGTAAAATATTAATATCATTACTTGAAAAGCAGTGTAATAAAATGTTACACATTTTTAATGCCTTTTTGTAATGAGTCTGCAATGAATGGGAGATTTCAGATCTTTGGAGACAATGACTCCCAAGTCTTTGCATCTTGGGACAGCAGGTACAACATTCCCACACGCGGTGTAGAAATGATTTGGATTCCTAGATCCAATGTGTAACAATTGGCATTTCGGTGCAGAAATGATCATCTGCCATTTCTCAGCCGAATTCTTAACATAATTTAAGGCGCTCTGCATCTCTGTGACAACTGATATATAATTATAGCGAGGAATAGAACAGTAACGTTTAACATCATCAGCAAAAAGTTTAAGGTACACATCATCAGATTTGTACGAACAGATATCATTAATGTACAAAAGAAACAAGCTTAAACCTAAGACACTGCCCTGAGGCACGCCAGATCTAGCTTTACATGGTTCGAACAGGCTATAGTTCACTTTAACACGAAATGTTCTGTTGGACATAAAACATTGAATCTATTTTAGCAAATGTCCCGTTATATCGCATAGCTGGATTTTGTAAAGCAATTTATAGTTCGAAACAGTATCGAAAGCTTTCGCGAAATCAATATACACAACATAAACTGAGTTGCCGGCATCGATCAATTAATTCATAAATGATCGGTCGATCATTTGATCGATCGATTGATTCACAAAATCATAAATTGATGTCCAATGGGTTGTACAGTGGTAAATAAAAGGTAAACAGACTCCTTAACTTTACCAAAACATGTAAAAATCCGCACATTGATATGTATAACGTTGTTTTCAAAAGAATACTAGGCACTGCGGTTTAAGTTATAATCTCATGGTTACGCATAGACTGTGTGATAACTGTGTGGAATTGGCTATAATCTCTTGGTTACGCATAGACTGTGTGGTAAGTTTTTTTCCGTTGGCGGTAATTGGGATTTTGTTACTTGTTAACTCTTTGTACATAAACGTGTATGATTTAGCAAAACTAAAATCAATCTATTTCGGGAATATTGTTTTTATTTATCATCCAAACCAATATCCCATTGGTGCAAGGTCGGATATCTTTCTCCGCTCTATTCAGTTGGCTGCCTGGTTTGTCCGCGATGACGGGCTATGCAGTCGTTGATGTTGTCTGTCCACTGCATTTGGGGTCTGCCTCTACGTAGCTTTGCTCCTATCTCCATGGCTTATGATGGTTCAACAACTTTAGCCAAAAGTGCACGGCGAACGTATCCAAACCATCACAATCTTTCTTCTCGTAGCTTGCTTTGAATCGGCGCCGCACCCACATATCGTCAGACCTCTTAGTTTCTGATTCGGTCATTCTATGTTTTTCTTCGTGATCACCGCAGCATTTTCATTTCAGCTATATTGAACTGTTGCTTACCATTGGGCGTCGTTGACGTGCTTGTTGCTCTGTAAACAGAACCAGGTCGCACTACCGCGCGGTACACCTTGGACTTTGAACTTTTGACCTTTGAACTTCTCCGGTATTCGACGATGCAGAGCACTGTGCTGACCGAGGGCTAATTCTGCCAGGTTGATGACATCCTCGACTGTATATCTTACTCATGCCTACCGTTATTACAGCACATACTTAAAACCGATTAGCTGTACTTGACAGTTCTTATCCCTCGGCAGTACTGCAGACGCTGGGGGTATATGCTCAGTGTTTTTGGTTTTAAGCCGGACACCATATTGATCTAGTTGCTCTTTCCAGAGCTGCTGTTGCATATCTTCTTGGCTAGCGGAAGCATCAAGTCATCAGCATATAGCAGGGTCCACAGTATTTCTGTAGACCCTGCGTGATTGTATCCATCACATTTATGAACATAAGAAGTGAGAGCTGCGCCTTGATGGACCCCAACATTAATTGGAAACCTTATTTAGATGCTATCACCGCAGCGGTCTTGGTTAGTGATGCTACTATATAGAGTCTGCACAAGTCAGACGAGGTATTCAAGGACACAGTGCTAACGAAATAAGTAAAATATTAATGTTGAAAATGCCGAAGTTTTAAATTGTTATGGCAAAGCCCTTTGGAAAAGCGGCTGACATAATTATATTTGGTCATTGTTTTGTAATATTACCTTTCCTATTATTCAAACGCACCACATATATATATATTGAATACGCGTTCATGCAATGCTATCCGTGGCCTTCGCTCATAAATACCTCCAACAAATTTTGCCTCCGCCAAAACCCTCACCCCTTTGGAGATAAACAGTGACTGCGCCATTGCAGACACTTATATTTCGGTTGAACCATCCATCTATATATTTTTGCTATCCGCTGTCCTTATTTTCTTTTTGAGCGTTAGTTGTTACTTCCAAAATATTTATGTGGAAAAAACTTTATCGCAAATGGCAATCACTGAACCGTGGAAAATGGGTGTGCATTTGCACAACTAGTTACTTCTCTGGTTTCTACAGGTTAAAAAGGCTCTGGTTTCAACTAATAGTTGTGCTTCACAATAATCTTAAGCAAAAAACTTAATTAACCGTGTAATTAGTGGGAGGAATTTCAGTCACCCTGCTAAATGCTTACTCGTAATCTGAAAAATAAAGCCCCTCTTAGTATAGACTGCTACAAAAACCCATTGCAAGTAAAAAGCCTACCAGCAGGTATAAAATTACTGCACGAAGGATAAAATATTCTTCAGATAGGGCTAATTTAATACGTGATTTTAATTTAGTCTGAAGTAATTGCTTTGATATAAAATATCCTACCTGTGGATAACCTATCCAGTTTTTACAAAAATTATAAGCTGTGGATGGATACGGTTGGTTGCGAGCGAGTAGGAAGCAATTACACCTGACGACAGCAGATACCCTCATTTAAGAAGTAGGGCACAGAATTCAATTAAGGAATGTAAGACAACAAAAAATGATCGCCATCTTCAAACGTCCCTCTGCATAAAATACCAAGTTTTGCGAGAAATATGAATCTAAAAACGTGATGAATACCTAATTTTAGAAAGCGCACTTTAGCCATTAACGTTCCAGTTTTATTTTGCTACAGAACAAATTTTTAAATATATTGTAATTGAATATCTGTAATAAAAAATAATGCCTATATACATCACAGTTATAGTGAATAAACGAATGTTAAAACTTCACGTATAAAATTATTCGCCCGATCGTCAAGAACCCAAATCTTCAGATTTAGATTTATTAAAACTAGAGAACAATAAAATATATTAACAGAGATCAATAAAATAAAAATTAACTCTAAAGTCACTACAGTATTAGAATACATACACGTGTGAGATTTTGTAAAATATTTATGACACAGAATACGGTAACATGATATTTATGGAAATTTATGGTAAATATTTATGAAAATTGAGATATACTTCTATGGCAACGAACGGTTAAGCAAGGCATGCTAGTCCGAAGCCATTTCTGCAATTTATAATATATGCAATGAAATATTAACTCAAATTTCTTTTCTAAATCGATATCATTGATTTCCGGATATCAGATCTGACTGCATTTTCAATCCTGGTCCTTTCGAGCAATAAAGCTCACCCTTAAACTTTTCCCGTAGAAATTAATGTGCATTTCATACAATGTTGAACAAACTTGCCGCAGCGGCGGATTGAACCTTTATCGCTTGAGTGTGAGCTTTGCACGTTAGCCGTCACGCTATTTCGTAACTGCTGTTGCTCAGCTTCTTAAGGAACCTCAAAAATGAGCGAACAACGCACGCAGAAATGCATGCCGAACGACAACATTGATTAATGCATTGCGTCGCAATGCATCCCGTTAAAAATACAGACGGAAGCCGTGATAAAATTCGGGTACAGTTATGCCTCAATTAATGGCGACGGATATAATGTTCTATCTGCGTGCAATACAGAATTCTGCACAATTCTAACGTAAGCTTTGTTGAAAACAGCTGTGAGCAGTGACAATGATCAATTGAACACGTGCTATAAGAAAAAATGCAGCGAAATAAATGGAACACGAACACATACTTTTAAATATTTTCTACTGTTATGCGTGAGTCCACTTTGGGTCCGTACACCCGTGTTGTTCTTTTGTCAAGTCAGTTCACGATCGTTAAAACGATGAACGCCAGCAAATCACGATTTCACCTTATGCAGCAATGCCTAGGCATTGTTAATGTAGCACGCGCGCATGATTTGCATGCAGCAACTCGTAGGCATTGTTCACGGTCACTATTGCGATTTCGCATCGCATTTTGCTGACCGCGTACGAGTGAAACGCGAATACCAATCGCGTTTTTCTCATATGCTATAATCGAATAGATCGCGAACATTGCTCACTGAATCAGAATGTCATTTGATAAACGAAACGTGTGAAATGGACAAATGTGCGTGAACGCAAGTTCCATTCGTACATCACAGAGCCAATGTTCGCGATCACAGACATGGGACCGCAAAATTCTGCGCGAATCAATTCGTGATTTTGACAAAAGAAGAACCTTGGTGTAAACGCCTAAAGTGGACCCACGCAGTATCATTCCGAGTATATTCTGCTGCACCTTCAGAAAAACTTATCTTGAGAGACTGCAGTCGGTAGGGTATGAAAATCGGGACCCTATACCCTATGCGGCCTCCAGTGATAAATGTGTGATTATGCGGGAGTGTTTAAAACAAATTTGTCCATAGAAGATCATTTGCTCAGGTAAAATCTTACAACCATGTAGACATTTTTTAAGCTTATATGTAAAAATACTTAACTTCGTACTGTACAAACATGAGTATCTTTACCTGGTATCGGTTAAACAAATCACACTTGCGTAGCATCAAAGCTATGCTATTTAGGTAAATAGCGTACATACGTAAAGCAGTAGCCCCATAAAGTTAAAAACAACCACTAATGATATGTCGGTTTCCTTGAAATTTCTAAAGGATAAACTAAAAAAGTTTCTGTCCATTTTGAAAGTCAAACTGAAATACAAAAGCGCGGCGAAAAAAGACCACGAATATAGCCATAATTTAATTCAAATTTAGGCCTGATAGAGAATATGGAAATGGCTAATATTTTGAAGTACTATAAAATGAAGTGAAAAACTTAACACACATTATCACAATAAACTGCATTACAGATTGCAATGATATATATAATGTTAAGACATTATACAAATCAACATAAAATTGGTCATAATTATTACATTGTAAATTATATATGCACCCAGGTTACGTTGTTCAACCCCGGGTTAATAAAAATATTTACTAAAAGTTTCACGATGTTCCATTATGCTAAACGGTACACTTATATTCATAGATATCCATACACACATCCAGAGATAACGTTACTGATACAGAGAAGCATACGTAAGAATGCGTTAGGCAACGGTTGGGCTTGAAGTGAAACAGTCGGCCGACGGGATAAGTGCCGCTCTATAGTCAAGGCCCAGAAACCTATTACAATACAATTTTCGTAACAACTACGGTATCATATATTGTAAAGCTAAAACCATTTGCGCATGAAGATTTGCCGCAATGCTATGGCTAAAGTGCCGAATCGGGCTCCTGGACTGATTTTGGCCAAACTATAGTAATGTGAAGTGTATAGTTAAGCATTCGTGATGCTACTTCATTTCACACCGGTCGGATTTTAATCGGTCCGGACCGCCCCAGTTCAGATTCACTCTGTGGCGTTTACGGCTTCCGGAATAGCGAAGTTATATTAAGCACCATAGTTTGCCAAAGGTGACGCCTATAACAATATGTATATATATTCGCATCTCAGCATTAACAATACTAGTTGATGGAAAACTAAAGAAGCATAGGTGGCCATTCCCCTGAACCATGTAAAACTGCCGAAAATGTTTTTGATCCAACTCTGTTTCAGAGGGTGGTCACTCCGTTTCCTGGAGCTTTGTTTTTCCACTTAAATTAATGCGGCCCCGGCGTTTGAGCGGCGTCCAATTTTTAAACAGTCACAAAAATGGTTAAGTTCCGATTTCCTGGAGAGTAGCAGCAAGCAGAATCAGACATTCAAAGAAGATAGCGTCTATTATATAACGTTATTGGATGTTTGACGGTGCTTCCACCACGTCGGGCATGTAGGAGACGCAACGAGACATTAATGGAGAATTTGTAATTTCAGCTGAAATATAATGACACTACAATATCTGTAGGGGTCTTTTCCTTTAGCCCCTCCAGGCAGAGATTGGTCAATGTTGAAGGAACAGCGATAATTTTGGTACCACTCAAATGAAATTGGTGAGCTGGTTCAGAAAATATTCAGTATGACTACTTTTATGACAATTTTTTTCGATTATTTGGGTTCCCAAAGTCTCCATGGTGCTCAAAATTTTTTCTCGATAAATGTTAAAATTAGCTCAGACAGTTCATGGGTTGACTTAGGCTTAGAATTTCGCATGAATGGCAATAACCCCTTAACCCGTGAACCGACTGTGCTGTCTTTACCAACACTCGACTCATACCGTCAATGCAGTTCGAATGATATATAAAATTATATATTCATGCAGAAATTTTGAAACGGATATTTTCTGAACCTGCTCGACGAGCTGAGTCCAATGTTGCCAAAATTTCCGCTGTCTTCATAATTGAACAATTTCTGGCTGGGATAAGATTACAGGAAAGACCTCGAGGAGATACGCTACTACATTTAGTATTTTACATAATGTCCAGACGAAGCTGCGGTCACCCAGTTTGTATATATGTATCCCCACTTGGGATTCCTAAGTAATAAAATTCATAATGAAAGTAACAGTTTTCAGACAATATGAATATTATAAAATAATACATTTAGGATAATTCATTATTTTATAAATATGTTTTAAGATTAACTGTTTACCAAGTTTATCATATTGATGTTATATATTCCACGCGTGACCGACGAAATATCCAACTTAACCCGCCCGGAATAGGGCAATTATGGTAGAAGTCAACGACGTTAATTTTATCACAACTGTAAACTGTGATTTACAATAGTTAGTGTCATGAGTGCCTGCCAACAGCTCCTTTCTACGATTCATGATTAAAGCCACATTTGAATGAACGTGCAGCGACGCTGTTGGAAATCAGCACCAGTCTAATACTTATCATTAACCCTAAATGTTCGAATGAAAGTGGTGAACATGAAAAACAGCCCATTGCCCAAGTCCAATGACGACTGGAAATGATTCAGAAGTGGATTCAACAAACGTTTTTAAAGAGATGAAGTCCTTTACAAAGAGGTCTTGGATTGAAAGTGGTAAACAAGACTAACAAGCCCATAGCCTAGGTCCAATTACGAAAGCAAATGATCAGAAGTGGGGTTTAATATTTATTTTTAAAGAGATTGAGTCCTTTATAAAGAGTTGGAAAGTGGTAAACAAGCCAAGCAGCCCATAGCCCAAGTCCGTTGATGAAAGATCGAAAAGTGGGTTTATCAAAATGTTTTTACAACAAAGATATGTCCGTCGTACAAAAGCTATAACCTTAGCTATGTCAGAAAACGGTGCCCAGCTAAAATTTGTTACACCATGCGTAACATTAACTACCAAAACTCTAATGTCTGAAAAATCAGCAGTGTAATACACACGGTTAGTATGAGAACAATACATACCGCGAGTATTATTGGTAGCGTAAAGCATTATTTCATTTGATTTAACTATAACATAATAACTATTGTGACGTAAAGAGACTAATCGAGAATGACAGAGATGACAACATAAATTTGAAAAATATACTAGTTATATATTACAGGTATCCATAGGGGTAGGGGATTATCCTCCCAAATGGTCGGTTCCTCCTACGCATTTTTTATCGCAACAGCCACAGAGGTGCAGAAGGCTTGAGCAATTTTTAGCAAAATTGATGAAAATTACAAGGAAGCGGAGAAAACTTCATTGTTATCTTTTCCAAACCCATCGCGCACTATCGCCATAAGACGGCAAAACATGGACACATATAATATATATTTATTAATATTAACATGAGGAATAAGTGCAAAATTAAAGCAAATTTAGCAAAACAAAAATTCGCCGGTAAAGCCAAAGCACAAGAACATGGTGTTATAAACGTTGATTACATGTTGTCGGTCCGTTTAGAATGCAAATGCATTATTGCTGAACAATTATGTAAAAAAATAAACGGCTTTATATAAGTATTAGATATCATAAACATTAAACAGCGTAATAAATAAATACTACAATTACAACACTTAACGATCCACAACGAATTAGGCCATGGGTAATTTTGCCTCAACAAGTATTATTCACAAGGGCAACACACTAACAAGTTCACAAAAGACACCTTTAAAATATGAAAAAAAAATCAAAACAACCTAGACAAATCGTTCTGCCAACCAAAGATTTTGGCCCGTTGTCGCTTTTACTAAAGTTTAAGAACATCGCGGTGTTATAAATAATAAATTTCTAATTTAGCAACAGCTAACACAAATCTATACAACAGCGAATTATTAGAGCTACTACACATTAGGTTATATAATACAAACTCCGATATCATTTATAAATAATAAAAACACTAACTGCATGCTACTTCTACAGTCATGCTCGTGTATTACCGGGACCTGAAACGGAGCCAGTCGAGGTAGAAATCGAATCATTTGATGGTGAAACGGGAACGACGCCGCCCGAGTTGTAACTTAAATTTCGATTAGTGGTTGTGCTACTACCAGAATGGTCAACGGTCAGCCTCGTCAAGGTATCTCGTTCCTGTTGTTTACTCTGTTGTGCAGAAGCGTTTGGATGAACCGTCGCGGAGCTTGACGACTTCTTTTTATGATGTCGCTTTTGTTTCTTTTCATGCCCGACGGATGATATTTGGTGCGGCTTATGAGAGGGCTTAGAGGATGAAGCAACCGACTCCACACAACCTTCGTTACTAGAATTAGGCGATGTGCATTTTGGCACAGAAGATACGACCGCCGGTGTTGTCGAAGTACCCGTTAGACAGCTTTTAGTACATGCTAATGATGTTTGCGAAGCTGAGGGCGACTGCTTTGTAGAACTGGTAAGGTACTTATTCACACCAGGACTAGATTCTAAAGCACCAGTAGTCGCGGCATCCGAAGCGTGTCCATACGTGCGAACTTTATTGTCAAATACTTTCCCAATTGAGCCCACAGCCTTTGATGGTACATGAGGTTTTTGCACACGCGTTTCACCCTGGTTTATATTTGGATCATTGGGATCAGTGGCAGTTTTTGGTCCGTTTGAAACAGTCATCGATTCTAAACTATTCGACGTTTGCTGAATTTGTGCTTGGTTGAAAGGAATATAAACACTCGACATAGGCGCATTGGTTGTATTTGTATACGATGATGAAACATCATCACCGACTTTTGAAGCGGTTGGAGCAACGGCACCTGAAGCAGCCTCCGTCGGTTCGATCCAGCTGCCACCAGATCCGGCGACAACATACTTATGTGACCCACGAGTTTCACCAAATCGACTAGCAGCCCAGGTGGCAGAGCAATCTGGTGAAGCCGAAGCGAATCCTGTCATGGAAACACGTGTTTGTTGATCCAATACGTCTGATTTCGGTTCCTGCATCTGGCAAGCGGTCTGCAGTATATAGGGATAAGTAGGGTAATTATGCATCGCTGTCGCTGCCATTCCTATAGGTGATATCATCTGTCCCTGTTGCAGCTGTTGCGATCCAACTGGCGACACAGCCAATGGTGTCATCGCCCCACCGCAACCAAGTGAACCAGGGTCCGAAGTTCTGCTCCGGCGCATTGGCGTGGTATGACAAATTGGTATTTCATCTGCCATCAAACTATAATGGCGCAGTTTCGTAATGGAACTACGAAGGTGACGAGGTTGATTCTGCCGTAGCAAATAACTCATATACCTAGGGTTCATATTCACAGGCGCTGTCTGACTACCCAATTGTGGGTTATAGCTACCGCTTTGTGAATCTTCATACGAGGCGTTTGCAAGACCAACTCCGGGAGCGATAGAAGCGACCTGCATTACTGCCTCATTAACAGCGTTCGGATACGTAGTAGAATGCAGCAGAGGCTGGCGAACGTAGTATGCATCAGCCGATAAACTGCCGCGCATCTGTAAACCAGAATTTCCTGAACCGTAACGAGACCTATAATAAATAGGTAGTCCAAACAATGTTAATTTTTATACTCACGGTTTCTCTTATAAATTCAGTAATGTTGAAAGCACTTTAAGACGTGCCCACTAATATGGTTAAAGTTTAAATCTGTTCCGATATCTCATGATGCCATTTCAGCTTCTATACGATCTGAAAGCTGTGGAATTAAACTGGCTGGCGCATAACGGCGTTATTATATAACAACACTGTAGTTTAAAATTAGACTACTTTGCACTGTCGCGATATGTTCAACGATGCAAGAATGTGAATGCAAGAAAAAATACATTTTTGATACATTCCTTGCTCCTCTGGACTCTCCACGGAGGGCGAGCCCTAAGAATTCGACAGTTTCCCTAGGTCATAACCCCAGATCCACCCCAGCACCACCAGTTATGTTGAAGTGATTTTAAAATAATTATCTTTACAAAAAAGGTTGCGAATCAATTAATACTGCTGCTTTTGCTACGAGCAATTATAACTGAATTCTGTGTATTGACTGAAACGAGGGAGGCGAAAAATTCTCACTAGACGCGAGTGGTGGAATTGATAATGATATTAGTTTTTAGGATGACGCGCATGACACAAGTTTTGCTGCACGCATTGATTCGAGCCATAGCTCATTTGAAAGCCTGAAATCTATATTTGTGCCCTTTAGTTAGGGCGGAAGTCCGACTCCAAATTATTCCGTCCAAAAACGAGCCAAACGAGTTCCGGTAGGGTACGATGAGGTTAAAAAGCACATTATTTATTGTACCTTGACGACAGGGGTAGATGTCTGAATCAAATCCCGATCATTTTGTACAGCAAATAACCCGCTAAGTTTATATATAATGCGTTACTACGCGGTTCTTTTGGGATATAGAATTTGGGTCAAACCGGGTTCTCAAATTGGCCCACTATATCTAGAATACACGAAAAACTGGGTGCAGGCCCCTGGAAGCAGACAGAGAAAATCCTAAATGCCATCTGGGAGAAAATGATATTGAGATCATAATGCAATAGGTGCCAGGGCACTGCGGATAAGCAAAGTGACGGACATACTGGCGAGACAAGGCTCTAAAATGGCGTAAGATGAGCAACCTCGGGACTATTCATAGGTAAAGCTACGCTTCAAGAACGCTTTCAAACAGAAGTGGGAATGAGAGCGAAAACCAACGTTTGACCTGGAAAAATATGTACCGTCGAAGAAAGAGCGGGCGCTCGTATTTCAACTACGTACGGGCGGGAAATCTCCTCATACACCGATTTGTCCATTCTGTGGAACAGCAGACGAAACGGTGGAGCACATCTTTAACGAATGTCAATCTCTCAACATAGCAATATCTTCGACACAACTGAATCTCAGCGGGACGTGTGCAATGGAGAAGTTATTCTCGAAACCAAAATCAGCGTTTGCATTTATGCGGAGGATCGGCCTCTTGGAGGTTGATCAATAATGACCTCACTGATTACGCTCAAGATGACAGAAATAACAAGGTCCATAAAAGTAGAGGATGCAAATGTGTAGTTTTGTTTTTCCTGTGATTATGGAGATTTTATACCTGGATCATTTATTTTTGATGGGAAGCAGCTGACAATTAGCCGTCTTGTAACCAAACTTCCGTATTAATAATTGCTCGATTCCTGCACACCATTTTTGTCATTAACAATATACAATGTATAAATTATCATCAAAATTTTACTGTTCACCTAAAACATAACAAAAGACGTAATGAATTCCCATATTTCTCGCCATCCAACGTGATTCGCTATACAGGTATATACAATATTAAATATAATGACCTGCCTGTCATATCATATTATAACCCATTTAAATCAACATAAAAGCACTGTGATGTACCTTACCGGGTATACACAATGTACATGAAACTATATGTTTATCCAAGGTATTAACTGCGCCTGCTGACAAGAAAAAACGGAGCACAGATTTAAGAGCGTGGTGAGTACCCCAATAATAACAGTAGCGCTATAAACAATCTAAATCAGTAGTTTTGAAATATTTAGGCTCGTAGGAATTTTAAACCAAAACTGTTGTACCCATACCAGCAGGGACCAATGGTGATATCCGCAATAGGTTTGAAATATAAAAAAATAAGATTAAGGCCCCAGACGGGTTGCTAATCCATTTTTCAGACGTAGAATCGTACTTGGGTTCTCTAATCACTTTAGTACCGGAGTTAATTCATCTAATTATTAAATATAGTATGCATGTTAATAAAATAAGTATAAAAACCCCGATTTTTGGGCCCCCTGAAGGTCTTTAGAAATATGTAGTTAATAGCATCGTAGTTAGAATATTGGGCACTAAGGTGATATCTTTAATGGATTTATGAGCATATTTTATAGCATATCTTTCATAATATACACGAATTTTCTATGCTGGCTCATATGGCTCACCAAGGATATAAGCATTTACAATATATATCTTTATTTTAGTAATGTCCTCATTAATATATAGAAAATTTAACAGCTAAATTAATAGACCTACTGATTGCAAATATTCATATCTTTAAAACCATTTTCCGCGGACGCCACGACACACTAAGGCTATATATCTGGGGCTATCAACGTACCCGCTTTAAAATAGTTTATAGTTTTAATTTTTTTAAAAACTTGGAGGCAATATGCGTTTTTTATTTTTAATTTAACGATAAACAGTACGATGACATAACTTCTAAATTCTACATTGTTCTTACGTGTTTACAACCAATGCAAAAACAGTGCCTATAAATATTTTAATAGCATTTTGCCAAGTTTAAGAGACAAAGGGATTGCAAAAAAATTTAAAACAAAACAAAAAACTAAAAGGGTGGATCAAACTGCACCAATATCCAAAAGCATTAAGGTCTATCCATGAATGATACCGATCCCAAAAGCGAAAGGTCTAACCACTAGTAACTCTATCGAGATTGCAGAACGTAGTGAAGCATAGCTACACCTACGCCTTTTGCGTGCAAAGCCAATCAGCATACGTCGATATGCTATATGTGGATATCACACAATACCGCACAAGTTAGAACAAAACTAACACCGGAAACAAGTTTCCCATGCCCCAAAACCTCCAAATGCAAGCTATCAACCTCCCGGGACGTAACAGTAAAATGAAGAATTTCGGGTCGATGAACGATGGCGGCGCCATACACTCGTAGCCATAGAACCATGGATCGCACAACAAAATCAAAACCAGCAATGAGTTTGTCATGCCCGAAATTCCCCCCAAGTAAAAGTTTTAAGCCGCCCAGGACGTCAGAACAAATTTTCGAATTTGGGGTTGAGTAACCAAGCGGGTGCCATGCCTCAAACCATATGAACCGGAGCCTTAATCGAAAAACAAAAAAGAGGCGTCGGCATTTATCATTTTACTATGAAATAAACCCAACCACAGGAAAAAATTCGAAAGTAATAATAAAAATAGCCTTGCTTCCAAGGGTGCTAAAATGAGGTAAAAAACTGATATTTTGCGATCTGACCCCGAACCTTGGGAGCGCCATACCCCAGTACCGATGGAACCATGGGTCACAGAGTAAAACCAAAACCGACAATAAGTTTCCCATGCCCGAAAAACCCCAAATGAAACTTGTCAGTCGCCCGGGACGTCAGAAGAAATTTTCAAATTTTGGGTCGAGGAACCATTGCGGCACCATGCCTTAAACCCCATAACTGTAGAACCCGAGCTTTAATCCAAAAACAAAAAAGAGGCATCGGCATTTATCATTTTACTATGAAATAAAACCAACCAAAAAATACGAAAATTAAGATAAAAATATCCTTGCTTCCGTGAGGGGACTAAAATGGGTAAAACCACATTTTGACCCCTAACCAGACCCCAAATCAAAAAACGCTCGGGGAAGTTAGTGACACGGTAAATCAACTATGCCAGTTCGAATGAGCCCAAGATCCTGAAAATCGGTTAAGTCGATCCCGAGTTATGGCCGATCACAGACATACACACGGAATTTACAATTTTATGGAATTTCACCCCTACAACACACAATCTCCACTGTGTTTCACTACGTTCTGATAAAAGCAACCTATTCCTTGCGGGAAAGGTCTAACCATCAAAATACTTACTCCAAAAGAAAAGGTCTGATCATTATTTTTGAATAGTTCAGTTAATTTTTTGTTAATAGTAGTGACTTCTTGAATTTATTTAGAATAACGTAAAAAATCCTATTAGTGCATTTCCTAGATTTAAGGATTTCATGCAAAATCAAACACTTTGAGTGCTAGTAATGCGTGAACATCTGGCTATATTTGGTTGTAAATTATCCATCGAAACTCTGAAACAAAAAAGCTATATAGAAAATTTAAGAGCTAAATTGACAGAGCATAGCATTTCATTCATGGCGACCAATAGTTTCCCACGACAGAAAATCTTGGCTTGATTTTTTGCCTCATTCAAGTGAGCTAGCTCGGTAGAAGCTGTTGATGCCAATAACGATTTAACTTCTATTAGAAAATGAATGAAATTTCAACAAAACTATTACAGCTAAGGTATTTTAAGCGATTTTCAATAACTGTCACACTGCAAAAAATTTCGTAAAATCTCCGTAATTTAAACCAAGATTTACAAACTAAATTACCTGAGTACAACAGATCCCATCTGCGGGCGTCCCGTTGTACCACTAGCTGCCCATCCTGGTGAGTAGCTTATGCCACCAACGCTGCCTTGATGATAAGATGAGCCTACTCCATGAATGTTTTGTTGAGTAGCAGAATTAGACTGACAATGCCAAGATGTAGCCATTACTGTGCTTGGGGGCAGTGCGGTATCTCCAGTCGACCCGGCCCCTATACCTGAACTATAGACGGCTAAGCTGACTGGTGACGAAGGCTGGGCGATTTCCTGCTGTTGATATTGTCGTTCAGCGGATTCCAGTTGACTCACTAAGTCAGGGATAGCTTTGTGAAGCCTGGCACACGACGGACGTTCGTTAGGGTGTTGACTCCAGCATTCCAGCATAATCTTGTACCTGGAAATAAAACTATTTGCCTGCAAAATGTACATTTATTTTTAGTTTACAAATCCGGATTTAGCTAAGTGTCCTGTTTAAAGAATCTAACAAATATAACATAATCGATTGTAGGAACATTTGACACGAAGCGAAATTGGAGTTTCCGCTGAAGAGGCAAGGTAAGTGGCCGTTGAAAAAAATTTTCGCAGTGTCACTCATCGCGCATTTTCAAATAAAAAGATTTCGACAAATTATTTGATTGATACCAAAGGTGGTAATGATGTGCCGTTCAGTTTAAGGATAAAAGCTATGGCCACATTTTTCGGGTCAAAATGGCCAGAATCTGTTTTAAGGATTCTTTCCATAGTCTGGTCATACGGGTACCAGTGCTTCGCAACTCAAACTCACGACACAGGCTTCGCATCGAAAAACCAGACAACTGCCACGTAGGATCAGCTTGTCGAGTATACAACTTTGTTGAACAACTCATTTTTGTGGGGAGCCAGTGGCAGCCCAAATACGGTATTGTCTAACCTCAATGCTGAAATTAGAGTAGCAGTGATCCTAGATAAACCAGAAGAATGGCAAAATAAGCAGGCTAAATTGGATAGATCAACGAACATGGCCAAACTGTGTCCGACCATCAAGGGAATCGATAAAAGGGCAACCTGAAACTTCAAAACAAGTTCAACGAATTCTACATGAATGATAACTCCGAAATCGCTAACAAGTACTACAAACAATTCTTGTGCATTGTTAGGCACATATCAAAGAAACACTAGCTAGCCACACGCATCGATGCCACTAAATTGTCCCTCGCCGATGCGCCTGTTTTCACAACCGACCAATTAAAGAAGGCGATACTAGCAACAAGAACATCGAATGCAGTTGGCCCAAATGACACTTCAGTTATTCATCTTAAACACCGTGGCAGCAAAAGTATCGGCTATCATACGAAATTGATCACACTGTCAGTAAGCAAGTCAAGCACTCCTCATATTTGGAAATCCTCAATCATCATTCCCCTCCTTAAGCCAGGCAAGGTTGCGGATGATTTATGTCGTTCAGACCAATTTAGTCACTCTGTCCACCGTTAAAAATTCTGGAACGATTACAACTGCCATTAGTCAGCGAAGCAATCAAAGATAATTCGTTTCAACACGGTTTCAGAGCTAAAAATTCCACTGTCTAGGCTGTACTGGATCTTAATATGGCAATCAGCAATGGATATGGCAATCAAAAGCGTTTAATATGGTGAAACATGACGCGCAGTTTAACCTTATAATGGAAACAACGCTGTTTCAAAGCGTACCAAGGTGGTTTGTAAGTTATGTACAAGGTCGAACCTCTCGCGTCGTGTTCAGGAACTGTCTTTCTAATCAAAGATCTGGTGCTCTTGGTGTGTCGCAAGGCTAATGGGCATCACCAAAGCTTTTCAACGTTTATATCACCGGTCTCCCGAAGCCACCAGTCTATGTGAAACTTGCAACCTACGCTGATGAAATTTCAATTTTAACCGCTGGATCAACCATCACACTGCTCCGTAATCGCATAAATAACTACATTCCTGAAATCACGCAGTTCATAACATCACGAGATCTTCGGTTCTCGCTGTGATCCATGACTTCATGTACAACTTCACAGAACACTGCGAGTAGGAAGTGGGATATAAGAAGAGGTCAGTTCCTAAGGCACCACTTATCTCAATTTCATGCGTCCTTTTTAGCAGACGTAGTTGCTCCAAACGCGGAATTCCACTGGTTTTTCCTCAGCTTGCTCAGCTTCAAAAGATGAGACAGGTTCAGTTTGTTTTCGGAATATAAAATCCAACAAAGAGTTTGCTAAGATCTCACAAGTGGCACTGAACAAAAACCTTGCATGCACAAATTGAGATTCAGCTAGGTTGGTAACACTGTACCACCAGGTAAAATGCATATCCATTAGCTTCTTGACCGGAGACGTTGTCGTTTCGTCGAAAAAATAGAAAACCACTGCTTGGACTCACGCACTTCATCTAGGACCACTGATTTGAGAAGTGGGGCGATTCAGACGTTTATAATATATGGCACTTTATACTGGTGCATCTTGAAGTCACGAGCTGTCTAAACACTCCGTATTATTTTTGGTTTGCCTAAAATTTTTAGGCCCGGCCCAGGACTCTGATCCCAACATGTAATGTTGCAGGATGAGTAATTTCTTCATTTTGCCTAGTTTTGTTTTGCTGATGTTTTGGGTTCAAAGACAACATTTTCTTTGTCAGGCTAAAAAAGAGGAAATAGAGGACAGTTTTGGAAATAGAGGACATCTCCATGCTCTGCCTAAGCAATGTCCTGATTGCGAAAATTCACCGCACGACGTCCACCATGTGTTTCAATGCCTTAAAATTCAACATATTTGATGATCGAATGATAGTGGACAAAACCTTGCGAAACTGCACTGTTTCTCAATCCGGACGAACACTGACATTGTTTTCACACCGTATAACGATGGATTTGTTCTACTACTAACCTTTGCCAGAAATAATGATTTTTCCAATTTCGACATGTTATTATATGTTTTGTTTTACAAAGACTGTCCATTATGTTATCAAGCGTCTATTATTACATAGAGTCTAACTTGACTATAATATCTTACCTTTCCACTTTTCAAGGGTTTGCAAGACGATCGATACACATGAACACAATTTCAAAGATGTAGTCTGTCTTTGGTTACGGTTTGCGTGTAGGTTTCAATAATGGTCTTATATTATATACGGTTCTAGGCACCCTGACTAAAATGTTTGGTTATGTAAACTCCAACGCAAATATATCATGCGCTTTCATAGTTTTTCAATGGGTTTGTGGTCAATGACGATGCGACGATTTAGAAGTCTGTAATAATGTGTGTAGTCAATGAACTTGATTTATAGAATATAGTAGTCTGGTGTTCATTTGTTTATGTATTGCGTGAAGGCTTCAAGAATGAACTATATATAGGTTTTTCTGAACATTGAACGCTGTCAATGAGTTTGATTGAGTATGCTAATTAGATGACTATTGCAATAGCTAACTCAGAATTTCCTCTATAGTTATATGTTAGATGGATTGTTGATTGAGGGCTATTGAAGTTCCTATTGATTCTGGTGTGTTTAAGTTCAGCTGTGTCGCATCATAATACTTAAGATATTTCGGTATCGGTTTTCGGAATAAAACGGTATTTTGTAAATTCACCTATTATCTGACGATTTTTCCGAGTGCAAATTCGGAACCAAGTGCATTCAGATATTATTTCGTCATAAACGCGATGGTTTGGTTATCTACAGTCCCTCTCGTATATTTACGTGCCTTTTCAGTGGCTTTCAGTAGGTAAGGGTGGGCGAACGCGATTTATAATATAGTCTTCAATTTTTTGGTTATAATGTAGCGTTCAGGGCAGTTAGAACGGTATATAGAGGCTTTTTGGTTATGCTCTCAATTATATAATACTAGGACACTTCTTATAGCTGACTGACGAATAAACACAATAATGGATACTCATCATAAAACAATTTCATGCTGGATGGATGCAAACCCGGGACAATTTTAAGACATTGAATATAGCTCCTTTACGATCAGGCGCTAAAAGACAATAGACTACCAGCAAAGCTCAGCCGCTTAAATACTGGCAATAATGTATTCTAAGAAGCAACTAATCGCGCGGTGTGGGCCAACGTGACGCTGACTATGGCCCCACGATGCCGCAAATGCAAATAAATGACCGATAAATAGAGGTCAAAACTTGGGCCGCTGAGAATTAAACAGAAACATTTATAAGCCATAACTTACAAAAGATTCGGACAATACTGAGGTTGTTCTAGTCGATTTCCGTCTTTTAGATGACGAAGCAATTCCCAACCAGATATTCCTTCGTACGGAACAGCGCCGCGCGTTATAATTTCCCATAAGACAATGCCATAGGACCACTGAAAATAATAAAATTCAGGGAACTGCATCCTGCGAAATCTGACATCTATTCAACGACATTCGTTTCCCCAAAGCCACGATAATGTACGTCATCGTATGCAGGCAGGTTCCACATATCATAATGATCAAGCTATTAAAACGCAAATAGCAAATGTTTCAGTAAAAGATAATTTGGCGGGTGCTTTTTTGTTGTTTTCATAAGTTCAAGACAAAACACTAGAAAACTAAATATTGCGTTTGTAATTTTTATGGCATGCGCAAGACGCAGTATTGCTTTGGTTACGTGAAACTGCTGCAAGTTGGTGTATCCTTGCGGATGGCCCAGTTTTTACTGAACAGATTCGTAATTCTTACAAGATATCTAAAATTTATGATACTATTTCTGTAAAAAAATTTTTTGAGTTGTTTGTTTTCTACTAAATATGTAAATAAAATTAAACAGCACTAACGTATTGCCAATTTGTCCAAAGAAACGTTCTAACGAGCAGTTTTAAATATTTAAAAGTTCAGTCTTAAAAATAGCAAGGAGTAACTGGAATCCGGTCCTGACGGAAGTCGTGTTCAGGTTCCGACTAATAAATAATCAAGTTTGATACCAAATTTGCCCAAGACACTTCAGGTACTGACTTCTTGCTATGATGGCAGCTAGATGCATGAAGTGACAGGAAAATGTAGAACTCGAGCGCAATGACGTCGCCAACTACATAATTCCACCAAAACTGAGAATCAATAAATAGCAGAAATACACAAAGTCTGTAAATGTTTTGAGCTAACACCTGGGCCTTTTCGAAAAATTTTGAGATCTTTAAAACCTTAGTTTGTTTAAAAGTTTGAGATTTCGAAACCGCAAAAGCCATATTGGCGAGAACGCTATTCTCTATTCACATTTTACAGCTTAAAAACTTGAACAGATGTCCACGGTACTTCGAATTCCCAATGTAATCTAACCAAATTCTCAAGGTACCACATCATCTTATACATAAGAAATATACAAAATCTGTAAAGTTGGGTTACTACGTAGGCCTTTTCAATTTTTTTTCTTTTTTCTAGGATTTTAAGTTTAGATATTCGTCCCATAAAAATCATGCTGCAGAGAACGGCATTACCCTTAAACATTTTATGTTTCATGCTAAACTAGAACAAACGTTCACGACGATACGAATTCCCAAAGTAACCAGATTCTGAACATACCACGTCCGCTTTCAAATCATATACCCCGCGTTCAATGCTTTCAGGCGGCATCCATCGAATGGGAAGATCAAAAGCACCGTGTTGAACGCTCATATAAACTTCATACTCTTTGACATCACGGCACAGACCAAAATCAGCTATGCGAACAGAACAGTTTGAGTCCAACCTTAAAACAAAATATAGCATTTCGCCGCAAGAGATGGTTAATTTATCTAAACGGAGCAATTAGCACTGTATAATAGCTATAAATGTTAATAGAATTTAATGAAATATAGCTCATTAAAACACATTGGTATGTATATAAGTATTTTTGATGAAACAATTTGTACGTCGTAGCGACAAGATTATAATGTATCTGGTGACCTGAGCGGAGCGAAATTGGGAATGTTCCAACCCCTATAGCATAATTTTTTGGAAAAACTTCTTCTTTACAACAAGTTAAATCACGCAAAA
Organism: Trileptium ribeirensis; assembly: GCA_030248225.1. NCBI lineage: Eukaryota > Metazoa > Nematoda > Enoplea > Enoplida > Thoracostomopsidae > Trileptium > Trileptium ribeirensis. Next base: position 71,286 of record JASANE010022539.1, on the reverse strand, counting down.
ATGTCAAAATATGATTTTGAGAAAAAATTTTCCAGTCAATAAACCGATCCAAAATTCAGTCTACATAAGAAAAAAATCTTTTCCTAGGATCGCTTCGATCGCTGTGCTCAGAATACAGCAATTTGGTTACCGAACGTCAGGAACACAAAACCTCACACTTTTAACATTCAATAACTTATGCTGAACCAGTATAATAACCCAGCAGGAGTTCAGTTAATATCTTGACATGACAATAATTGTATTGATACGTAAACAAGCTACAGAACTTTGGATAAAGTGGTAGTACGGAAAATAAGTTAAGTTCTACAGATTATTCGGCCGGATTAACGACATTTTAAAAGTTGACATCCTAGTTTAACTTTGTTGACTTCAAAACTGGTTACATTTCGATTGGAAACGTAGGGGGAAATCAGGATTATTATCTGTCATCATCAGCAATGATAAAACATTTATGGACTGCCTAGACATGCAAGTGCATAAGCAGCGCGATAATTCATAGGGCGTGCAAACCATGCACAAAACAGTGTATAAAATTCACTACGAAAATAATAGGGCATAAATAAATAATATGAAACTTACAGTCAATGGAGATGAATGTAAGGACACGTTCAAAATACGAATGTATTGAAGGATTTAACTTTCGAAAATTAAATACCCCAGTTTAAAATTTAGTACTTCGATACCGCACCTTTCTTACGGAACTATCTCCAAATTCTAAATATCTTTAAAATTTCAGAATACATTTCGCATACCTAGACTTTGGCTTCATATTCAGTAAACATAACTTGTTCGACAAAATTTAAAGAAATAGGACAAAACACTGGAATGGAATAGCCCGAAAACATGGAATAAATACACAAGACCGGAATTTACGGGAGTATGAACCGTATAGCAAAAAAAAAACGAAGAAAAAATAAAAGTACTGTGAATTTTGATTGTGTTAAAAATAAGTTTTAAATTGAATATAATATATTGCCTTGATATTATTGCTCTCTAATACATTAAAGAGAGTCATGAAGCTAAAAAGCTTTATTTATCGATCGAGATGGTGTTTGTCGGTTTTTGCAAAAAAGCACCGCATCAAAATTCGTTTCACTACAACCCCTGCATTAACAGTTTTATACTATGCTATGCAAAGAACTGCTACAAGCACCTACCTGGCGTTTTGTTAACATAACTTGAAAATAAACAATTTCCATAGGGTTAAGATGAAAAATTCAACGGATATTATGATAGGGACATTTGTTGAGATAAACATTAATATTTTGTCTGATTGCATTAGAACTTGGTAACTGGAGCAAAAAGTGTGGGAATAATTAAACCGCAGTTCTTGTACCGGCATGCATTTGGACTTTTGCAAGAAAACAAACGGAACCAAGATTTTCGCTGGAACCGGAAATATGTTTTCCGTGTTAACAAATCATAGCCGTAAGGATATTGTAAGCGACGAGACGCTGCTGCATTACGCACTTCCACAAACGTAATGCCCATACGACCCCGGCTATCGTGACTTCAAGGGCTGACCTAACGGTTTCTAATTCTCAAATTTTTATTTTTATTCGGGTCAGGCCCAAGAAATTGCGGAGCTTAGCAGGCCGCAGGAGCGCTTCACAGGATGTGTTCTGATCCTGCCGGACGGGTTGCGTACGTACCCTAAGAGGTACTACCTTTGAGGTCCCCACGGAGGTCGGCTACGTCACCTGCTCACAGGCTGAAGAGACCGTACCGCTATTCCCTATCCTCGTTTAAACAAGAAGTGTATTGAATCAGTATTCGGATTGGAGTACTTTTCCCTATTTTCCTGAACGCTTAATTTATTTAGCCAGTGGCCCCCACTAGGGTCCGACAAATCCCTAGACGTTTAACGTCGGATTCGTGTGTAATTTCCTATTCTGGGTGCTCAGGGTGAGTTGTAATTTTGCGATAGATTTTGCTTAAGTAGTCGCACGAGTCGTACTTACACAGTAATATATTATTACAGTAATTATTATAATATAACACAATTATTTCTAATCGGCGAGTCACGCTAAGGTTTGCTTCTTCAATGCGCGTGTCAAACCTGAACGTGGGTCGTCGATTGGGGTGACGGGTTTCAAACCCTTGCGAATGAATATCTATCGCTACTAGGCGCAGCAAAACAATTGGACACAATGGGTTTGATTGAGCATTTATTGATGAGTCAAAATTTGGATATAGACATACACATATTGTACGGGCGAATACAACAGGTACAATGTCACTAATATGGTACGCTATTGGGAGAATGAGCAGTGCGTCAAACGGCTAAGTTGCGGAGTCATCGCCTTTTTCATGGAACTCTCACAGCTGAGTCAAATCACGGCGTGTACTGCTAAGCCTTTTCTAATGACAGCTGCGCGCACCTTACTTATTGGAAATGGGCCAGGTTGAAAGCAACTACCGGTAAGTAATACGAAGCGTAAAACGGTTTGTTATCGATAAAAAGGCGCCATTCAACTAACTACTCGCTCGGCACTACGACTGCTACTAGAAAACAGCAGGTTCAAGTAAGCGAAAGGCGGTAATATAGCGGGTGAAAATGAGTCATATGAGACAAAGCGTACAAAGTGGGATTGCGGGACTCAATCTTGCTCATTCTAATCACTGCTATGGTACATGATAAATAGATGCGGTGAACTAGCGAGTGGATTAACATACGACAAAATGTTACAACAAAAGATTAATGATACATATCAGCATAACAGTAAGTTTGGGAGGTGATCATCGGTACGACTCTTAAAGTTTTCCTGGTGCGACAATTGCACAGTATCATTATTTTCTCTACTCGCATACATATATACGTACGGTGACCATAAGTATGAGACAAAATTTTCAGCAGGTTGCAAGGACATAACTGGTTAATTTTGGTTCTAATTCCCTATATCATTTCTCAAAACGAAAGAATTTGGCCTTAGATCGAGGCTCACCTGTAACCTAATTAACTGCCAAAAACAGACTTTTCGTGTCCACAAACATGAGCTAGAGTAATGCTAAAAATGGTCGGGTGGACTTATATTCGAAACAGTTTATGCGTCCCGGTAGACTGAGGTTGGGACCGAATTTCTAGCTTTTCCTAATCCACAATTATTACGAAAATTTACTATGAGTGATCTACGTATGATTTGAGAAATATTCGGTCGGGTTTAACTCATAATTTTATCTAGCTTACTGCGGATTTCCAAACGGACTCCTGCTAATTTCACAAAAGAGTTGAAGGCGTTAGATTTGCTTTTAACTCCATGGCTATAAGATGACTCGGTGTTCGACGGTAATTCTATCAAAAAGTGCTTGGCTCTACAACGAGGCGCAGATCCAAGGGCTCCTAAGCGCATTATGCACTAATTTGCAGCGGTCGATTCCGGACCAAAAGATCATGCTAGGTTAACGACTTAAAGTTCACGGTTTGTCTACGAGGTTCATTCACGGTTTGTCTACGAGGTTCAATAAACGCTTGACAATCCTATTTGGTTCGTCCTAAGACAGATTTCCTAGTTGAGAATTAACTACTCGTTCAATAATACGCTGGGACGTATAAGTAGGCCACTACCGAAGCAATGAGCTACTGTGGGACACTCCTAATTCCTACTAGTACAAATGGTCCAACAAAATTGGCTCACTTAATTGATTTTCCTTAACTGATTGAATATCTCAATTCAATTCCTAAATGTGGATATTATCCTAGAGCGATCGACTCATTCATTACTGCTACTAAACAGCGGTACTAATGCGGACCAAAGGACAAGCTCAGGCGAGTCCCTAGCTTACGACACAATCTATATAAATTCTCTGGGTGCAGTTAACTGATACCGAAAAGTGGCTATGCGTTATCCTTATACAAATTTTATGTCAACTTTGGGGCATAGGGGCAGGGGTTAAAACTGTATTTAAGTACCTATAAAATTGACTAAAACTAGAACAACACGTGGCGGTGCCTCAACGGTCATCGGTACTATCCTAAATGTACTGAAATATTTTTTTGATTCAAAAGCGGATCACAAAAAGAGCTCTCCATTGTATTAAAATTGAATCAACATTTCTAGCGTTTCCTACTCGACAAAGCGAGCGAGTCAGTAAGCGGAGGCCCCGGTTGTCGGGACAACCGTAATAAATTTGTCGACTGAAATTGATTCCGTGTGTATCCTCAGATTGTTCGGGTTTCTAGTTTTCGATCGAGATTTTGAGGCTAATTCTATAGGTGCTGAGGAAAACCTATTTCTCGATTACTCGCTAATTCGCCAGTCTTTCTCTGTGAAATTTTGCAAAGGGGCTGGGCTCGACCTTAGTTATCAATTTACTAAACGTCAATTTTGCTATGCTAAAATTTTGCCACTACGATTAAATTAACCAACCCTGGTAAATTTAATATTTTCATTGCAGCGGCCGTATATCGGAGATTCGAGTCTCCGACGGTTTTCCTGCTAAACTGACAACTACAATACACCGACGAGAAATGAAATATAGAGCTGAAAGCTCCGAAAATACGTGCTAAAGCTGAACCAAAACCAACTTATGAAACTTTATGTATAACTGCTTACGGCAGGGAATTCTATGAAATTTGTGTAGACCCTGGGCGGATTTTGCCTTGTGCGGTCCATAATTTTCATAATTTTTGAATCGGCCACGGCTTTGCCGGGCTCAATAGCTCAAATGGAAGTCCTAACGGACCTCTATTTGTCTGATAAAAGTTAGCAAATTCCTGAAATAAATTTTAAGTTATTTGCCTTTGAGGTTTTGGGTAGGGGCGGACCCCTATCGGGCCGTCGGGTTTGTGATTCCGGCTTGATAACGTTGGGTTTTATAGTGGTGTCCAGTAGCGGACACTCCTACGAAGAAATGGCGAAAGTTTTAATAAAATTCCTGGAGTAAATCCTAAAATATTTAAATTTTCGTATTTTGATGGGGTAGGCCCCTTCAGGGTCGTCGGGTTTAGGATTCCGACGTGATATTTGAAGGTTGTAGGTGTTATATCGATAGCTCGGATCCTAGCCGAGATCCAGGTAAAATTTCAACCAAATTCCTCGGATACTTCTCGAGATATGTCAAATTTCCAATCTATGTGAGCTGTCTCGCTCACAGGGCGTTGGGTCAGTATGTCTAATAGTGGTTCGATACAAATTTTTAGCTTGTATACGATGGCTGCAGCACTACTATCATATCAATAAAATCTTAACTAAGTGCCTAAGGTGGCTTTGTCCTGCTAAATCCAAATTTGTCCTGGATTCCTACCAACAAAACATCAAAAAGGCGGACGGAATTGCGTCCAAAGAAATCGTAAATTGAGTAAAAGCGCTGATGAATGCGCAATGAAAATAATGCGACCATGGATGATTCGGAGTTCTACTGTCAATTTTCAACCACAATTTGTTTTATTTAACTTCAGTTGGCTCAAAAACTACTTCTTGAATAATAACTCGACTCAGGGAAACATGCAAAATGAAGTCTTAACGCGAGTGTCGCGTTTATTTATACCCTAGCTCATCGACCGAGGGAGGTTCAGCTTGTCTTCGGCCAACAAATTAATTTATGTGAGTGGATAGTTATGGCTACACGTCTGCGGGGCAAGCTAGGACGGGCAGTGCTACCATGTAAATAGAAGTGTGGACAGGTGGAGCTAAAGTTTTGCGCTAATGCTATTCAATCCTACGGTCTACCTATCCTACCTCAAGTATCTCTACCTAGCACAAACTATGTTCAACTAGATTACTCCACCTCCCTGTCCACACTTACGCATCCGATTCCTATCGGTCGGCGTCCATCGCTTCTTCGTCCATTCGCAAGCCCAAAATAGCAAACCATAAAGCCACGGAGTAAAACAAGAGAAACCGTTGAAGCAAATAACAACTGAAGAGAAAGCGTCAGAGCGGTCAGCAGAACGACCGAACTCTGCGCTGCCGAAGTCAGACTGAACGCTACAGAGCTAGCGCACCTCTGCTTAATTTTATATAATAAATTTGATTTATTACTTTATTTATATCAATTTAGTATAGAATCTTCCTTAAAACTAACACGATACTTCTAGAAACTTCTCTTTAAATTAAGCAAACTAATACTCCCGTACATTCCATATTAAGCAAACAACTCAGTTTGGACCCTGCAAGTAATAAGCTAACTTCATACCAATTCGATATAAACTTTATATAAAACTAACACTGTATTAAACTCTGCTTAATAAACCACTTCTGCCGGTCTATCAAATTTATATTAACTTCACACAGCTATCAGCTTTGATATTAATTCCGCATCAAACTCTGGGTCAATCGTGTTTACCCAAGTATATATGTTGGCACTGAGGCCGTTTGACAATGTCCGTATAAGTTTTCCCCAATTTAATATTACTTTTATATTTGCTGATAAGAAACTTTAATGTTAAGCTTCTGAGAGTGCACATTAACTGGGGTCGAACGTTATATGAAGCTTGCCATCAACTCTAGAGTTGTACTTTGTTCGCTCAAAAAGAGCCGTCTTATTGTAGCTGGTATGAAGTACCGACACAGTGGCTTAAAAGCCATTTTTATATGAATTTGAAATATAATTGATTATTGACTTCTACCTGTGGACTAATTCAAACCGTATTTCATATAAACTTAACTTATATAACTTAACACTTGGATTGTTGACTTAGTATAAATAATAGTTATATATATCGAAATGTTTCCCTATTATATACAAATGAGTATGCTTACTCACTGGAGATCACCGTCTGTAGAAATAAAACGCAGCTTAAGCAAACAAAGGAAGGCGGCAGGTACGCAAAGAGGGTCCTATTCCCTCGGTGATGGCCAAAGTGTCGAAAGAAGTTCGGATTCGGACTCAGTGTGTCCGTCCGAACATATCGATTTGTAACAGTTCCATATTCGGGCGACAGGGGGAAATTGGGCTCCCGTGGGAGGACCCATGCCAAATATTACAAAAGTTAGGGTGTTTTAAACGGCCCCCGGGGTATATTTTTCTAGGGTGTTATGTACATTTTTGGGTTAGTCTCGTCAAGGGGAATCCAATGAGGGGTTACACGCCTGTCGGGGCGTTATTCCTGTAAATTTCACGGGAGGGGCACCTAAAAGTGGGCATAGTGGGATCGGTCCGGGCTCAAAAGAAAGCCGGTATTTTGGAAAATCTAATGATACCCTATATATAATTTTGTGTTTAGTTTTCGTCGAGTTAATTAATTAAACGTATTTTATGGTCCTATATAGATGCTTATTTCCTTATAGGTCCGCGGATCCGGGTCGAATCTCCACGAAACCGGTCTCATTAGAAAGACCGTAAAATTATCTACCAGAGATGTTAAGTACTAAATTTCCGAATTCTCAATGGTTCCGGAGTTATGGGCCGGAGCCGATATTTCTGATGCCAAATTTTCATAAATTTTCATTTTAAAGTTTGTCTTAACTTAGTAACTTGTCCAGTGACAATGATAGCATTGAACACTGGGAATTTTAATATTTTAGGTTTGTACTTATACTTTCCAGGGAATCTGCTCATTTGCTGTTCACTCTACGGCGAACAGCCATATTTTTGTGGTCCTCATTCGTAAGGACGGTCGTGACGAGTATCCGTCACGGCCAGTCTTTCCTAAGACAAATTGCAACAAATTTCGCAGTACTACCATGCAGGGTAGGACTAGTCCAACATATATGTCGGATTCGGCGGGGTGTCGTACCGTCCTAAGTTTCTAAGAGTCGAGTATGGCAAGGGCTCGTCATGCTCGCATTTTCTGCCTAAGAAGTAACAAATTACATGCGTAAAAATGCCTAAACTTCTCTTAAAAATCATGCTAAACAAGATAAACTACTCCTGATTATTGGCACTTCCAAACTTATAAAGTACAAAGATATAATAACGCGTAACAATTATCATACAAATGGCACACAATTACAATGGTAATTGGCGCTTTTATGGCCATTACTACAAAAAGGTGCATCTTTGGTACAACAAATATACTTTTACAATCAATGGTACAATATCATGATATTCGTGAAAATGGTACTAAATTATAGCAGAATACAGGCGCTTTTACGGCCTTTAACAACACAATATATGGCATGAATATAAGGATCATAAAGCGATATAGGATCATGATGAAATATAGGCGCTTTCATGGCCTTTAACAACGCAACGATATAGTATGAATATGGTACATACCAATACGACCATAATTATATGAATCAAGCGAATAACATGTGCCTTTACGGCCATCAAATATGATACAACAAAGCGATGGTAACGGTACTATATATATATATATATATATATATATATATATATATATATATATATATATAAAAAGATAAAAAAAAAAAATATATATCAGGGAGTAACCGGAATTCCGGTTCCGGCGAAAATCGTGTTCCGGTTCCGGTTCCGGCAAAGGGCAAAAACCATACCGGAACCGGAATTCCGGTGTAAAAATTTTGTTTGAAATTTTCCACGTTTTTTGCTTTATCCTGTAATCCAAACATATGTAATATATATTATACATTGATCAAGCTCCAATACAACCAAGCAAAAGAAAAGATTAACTAACCAATTTGCCGTGTAAAACGTAAGTAGGGCACATAGTTTGAGCAGGAATTTTTCATAATAACCTGCAGGAGTTTGTTAAATCAAAGCCAGGTCGATGCTTGTAGCAGCTATTTTACACATCCAGAAGTCTGTTGGATACGTTTGAATTAAACCGGTCCAACTCGGTAACAGAGTATGGCTTACGCAGAAGTACTTAGGGTATGCTTGGCTAACATAAATTGCGTCAAGCACCCGCCAGTGCGCTTGTAAACTTGGTAAATCAGTTTAACTTGAAGTAAACTAACGTTATCTGCAACGCAGCTAGAAACTGCTTTCTTGGCAATGAACTGTATTTATTGATACTGTGCGAGCAGCATCACAGTGTGTCTCATTTATAGCATTCTGATTAGAAAGTTATCATCATTATGATCTAACTGACGGGCACTGTTTGTTCAACGCTAGCCTAAACAGTGTCTCTGACCACTGATCAGAAAATTACCTTCTATCTATTATTTTCTCTTAGAATCATATAAACCAATAATTTTAAGTTTCCTAAGAAGAACATACAACAAACGTATGTGTAGTAACGGGAGGCGACTGGAGACAGAGCGAAAGTGTGTATTCTACGCTTCAAGCTTTGTAAGCATATTCGATTTGAAGCAGTATATGCAATGGTGTATAGTGGAAGGCATTTTTGCTCTGGGGATCCAAAAATCGACATATTTGATCGATAAATAAACATTATTAGCTTCATCAGTCTCTTTAAAGTTTCAGAAAGGCAATAATACCATCGCAAAACCTTAAGTTTAATGTAAAAGTTATTTTTAATGCATTTTAAATCCACTATGCCTTCATTTCTTCCATCATCTGTTTTACTATATATAAATTTCGAAGACCAGGTTCCGGATCCGGTTTAAATGGACTGTTCCGTTTGCTGGTTCCGGTTCCGGTATATATATGTACGCGATTTAAGTATATTTAAGTTGCCTTTACGGCTCTCACCATTGATGATTATATATCTACATATAGGCGGTAACAATATCCCGATGATTCTTCGTCCCTGAAATGTTAACGATACCCACTTTGATCACTGAAAACTGTCGGCGGTGCTGGCCGAAATATGACAGAAATCTCTAGTTCGTAGCGAGGTTAATGGAGGTAACGGTTCATTATTTATGCTATATATATACGGTTTATAACTAGGGTGACGACAGAGTCTTGCGGTCGGTTCGTATGTACAATGGAAATCGACTTATGTGTTCAGATGGGCTATATGTTGCTTCTGATTCAGCATACGTACGTATTTCGGTGCTGCAGTGGGTTTCGTGCCCAGTTGGGTCATCTCCGTTGGGTATTCCAAGTTGGGGAGATATTTGCAACTATATTCGAAAATGTTGACCATTACGCTATGGCCAGGATTATTACGGTAGTCGCCAAAATGTTGGCCAATACACTGTGGACAGGATTATTGGTATTCGACAAAATGTTGGCCATTACACTGTGGACAGGATTATCGGTATTCGACAAAATGTTGGCCATTGGACTGTGGCCAGAATTACTGGGGTATTTGAAAATGTTGGCCATTGGACTGTGGCCAGGATTATTGGGCTGTCTATGAAATGTTGGCCAATAGACAGTGGCAAGGATTATTGGGCTGTCTGTGAAATGTTGGCCATCAGATTGTGGCCAGGATTATTGGGGTATTTGTAAATGTTGACCATTGGAGTGTGGCCAGGATTATTGCAGTACCTGTAAATGTTGGCCATTGGAGTGTGGCCAAGATTAACCCTCTCATGCCCACTAGGTCCAAATGGACCCAACGCACATTGCGACTGGTTGTGTTTACTGAGTTTGTCGCATATCGTACGTTTGAACGTGCGTTGTTATTCGCTCGCATTATGAGGTTCCTTAAAGAACCGAGCAACAGCTCTCAGATAGTTCAGTGGTTTGTGTACACAAGTTTCACCCGTACGTTTCGGGTTCGATCCCTGACGCAGGCGTGAGTTTGTCAAACATTGCACGATACACAAATTAATTCGGGCATGAAAGGGTTAAGGGTTTTCGATAAAAGGTTGCCATTAGGTTATGGTCAGGATTAATCCACCTCGATCCAGTATGGATCTGTTACAATATTTATACTAGACCTTGATTTCTCAAAATTTTCATTAGAACGTGGTATCATTAATGTATGAATGCGGACAGTTTGAAATATATGCACCACCAACTACTGCAAATCTATATTATCAAGAGTTTATAAGTTCATGAGAAGAGTATGACACTCTTTGAAATCATGTAAAAAGATCGCGCAGCAGGCGATTCATTTCGACCTTACCTTCTAGCTCTGTGAGTTATCCCTCAGTTTTGAGGGGTTCAAAAACAGGGGGTCTGAAAATTTTTATCCACGATACCATGAACCCCAAAAGTGAGGAATGGTAATCAATCCAAGAAAGAGGGGGTATGGTCGAAATAGATCGCATCACGCCTGAGCCATTTGTGATGATTTTGAAGAGTGTCATGCTCTTCACAAGAATTCATCATAAACTTTTAATATTATATATTATCATGAATAAATCCCGAACTGACATGCAATTTCGGGCAGCGAGATCACGATGAACCAGTTTGAGTTGATGCAGGTATTTCATGCCGTCGGCAATTTGTTCAGCAAAAACTAGTAGCAGACGCAGGTTCGGTGACTGAAACAACAAAGGAAGGATTAGAACTCGCTGAAATGCAGTAAATTTTAGGCTACTCAGTGTGTTCTTCGCCAGTGTGCTATACTGCGTTTCCAAAGTGCTAATGTTTTATGTTATATTTGACAACAAATTTTTCCTGCTTTTTTTACCTGATCGGGCTCAATTCCGAATGAATAAATATTCCGCCGTAACTGCTGATATAGTTTTCGGCAAAATTTCTTCATTAAATGTCAGAGCTACCAGCAAGTGATGCAGCATAATTTAGCAAAAGTGGTTTGGCATAATCCAGGTTCAGTAGATGATAGCTCATGGTCGCAACGGAGACGGCGACGAAAAAGTACGTGATGGTAACTTTCGTGCCATTGCATCAGCCACCTATAAGTTACTGTTTACTGGTTCGCACCAGCGGAAAACTCCGCTGTAACTTAAAAGCGGTCGATCATGGCCCGGTCCTGATCTGATCTTCAGCATACCGGCAACTTATTTAACAACTATAAGTACTTCAAACACATTGAGCCTCAACTGACGAATTTAGGGCAAATAACACTATGCCATACAATACAGATACCACGAACGAACAAATAAACAGTACACATTTGGGGTATTCGGTCTGTTGGTGTTAATACCAAAATCGTACCGACTGCACAAAAATTAGCCCAAAACATACAGCGCAACAACTGCAGTGGGACAGGAAACCACTAACTACGCTTAAACAAAATGCGTACGCAATACTCAATCTAACGACTGCAAACGGACAAGAACAACTACTATGTTGCAGTTAACGGTACCTATTCCGGTGGCCTAGGGCCGACTTGGGTGTGACACTACAATTTCCGTGCGATTACCGCACCTGTTCTGGGATTACTACATTTCATTTATGTAATATTCAGTACAACAGCGAAGGTACTTACGTTTTCAGGGTTGCGCAAATACGACAGCAGGTCGCCGTTAGCCATGAACGGCGTTACAATAATAGGAAGGCCAATTTCACTGAAAGCAATGCCTACCAGTGATAAGACATGCACATGGTCCAAGTCGGCCATTAAAAGGCCTTCTTGCAAAAAGCGTCTGACGTTCTTCGCGCCTAAAACATTTTATTAAATGTCACAGGGTGCACTAGAACAACGCGAAATCATAGACAATTGCTATAATAATTTAAAAACTTTAATTTTTCAGAAATATGCTGTTACTCAGATAAAATAATTCTTGGTTTTGTTTCGATAAGAATATTTTAATCAAATTTCGTTAACAAAACCAGCTCACATTATACAATTAATGTACAATGAATGAATATATGTACAATAACTGGCCTGTCCACATCACTCTGAATTGTGGGTGGGAAACTTCGGTGGGGGCACATATTCGTTCTCGGGGAAAATTTCAAAGCGAGTTGGAGGGGAATAAATTTTGCTTAAAAATACTAAATATTTCCATAATTTCATGTAGTTTTACTGCCGTGCATGTATTTTCAAGCTATAAAATGACGTTTTAGCATTAAAAATATAAAAATAGTGGTAATAATTGTTTAAAAACATTTAGCATACAAAAACATACATTTTGTGACATAAAAATCTTGGATTTAGTTGAACATGTGGGTTTCGGCCGAGTGGGGATAAATATGTTGGAAAATCTCATGAACATTAGGATTTAGATAGTGATCACCCCACTGTGAACAGGCCAGAATAAAACCAGAAAATTTTAATTAAACACCAGGGCACATTGTCATAGCGAAGCGTATAAAATACGACTGGCCAGCGCTACTGTGACAATAATTTTAAAAGATTTAAAAATCCAAACACAATAAATTAAGGTATAAAATCAAATTTGTATACAATTCACTGACTAGACGCGAACAGGACCTTAGACTATAAAAATCAGAAGTTAAACTACATATTCAGACGCATTAAATCAGATGTTCAAGCCAAATTTTATTTAGGCTTCTGAATAAACCTTTTCGCTTCCGATATCATCTGCAGACCTAATTCAAATATGTACTAAGATGCACGACGGGACTAACCATAATTATAGTCTGACAATATAAACATCAACTTCTCTGACAATATAAACATCAACTTCTCTGACAGTATAAACATAAACTTTATCGCTTATCCAGGTTCAATGTCGCAGACATTGCATAAAAACTATGCAATTTATTATTGCCCTTTCGACTGCTGCTCGAATTATTTAATAACCCCGGTGGCTCAATAGGCGACTGTCATTACTTCTCTGAGACTTGTACTTTCCATTGACCGCTCCGACGTTATAACAACACATAGGTATATATATCATTCCGAAGTGGTATTTGACGATCTATTAGTTGTAGATTAATTTACAAAATATAGGAAGCGATCGTAAAAAGAAAACCTCAGTATTAATGTCTTGAGAATAATTAGTAACGCATATCGTTATTTTATACCAAAAAATTCTCGAAGACCATTACCCACATACACAGTTTGAAACCAGTTTAAGGCAGCTACAAGTTTGCGGCGGCTGAAACGATACAAAAATATTGGTGCTAAAACTTGTTGCTTTCCTTTTTCTCACCCAATTAGGGTCCCAATTTATGAAATCATATTCCAGATCGAAATGTAAGTTTTTGCATTATCTGGCAACAAAAATTACGGATCAATGATGCGTTTTCGGGCACTTCCGGAAAATACCAGCTTTGCTACATCGCTGGTGTATTTTCGCTGCGAATGGCCTGTGAAGAAGCGAACACTAAACCCATTTGTCTAGCCGGTTCAAAAGAGTCGGGATTGATAGCGTGGATATGCATTAGTTTGTTCATGAATGTTGCAGCAACTATGAATTCTTTTACCGCCTTGTGTACAAAGCAAACAAATTTCACATACAACTTGTTCGGAAAAACGGACAGACACCATTACATGTGTTGGGTTTTGCCGAGTGTAACCAAAGAATGAGAAGTTTGGTTTTAACATTAGACAAACAGTGTTAGGATCACATGTGTTAAGAAACTAGTCAGTACTGGAACTACATTTGTGAGCGGAGCTTGGGCTGTGGCATTACGAATGTACTCAATTTTATGTTCTTCAAATAACTACATTGCATAGGGCATTGGGCTTTTCAATAAATAACACAAATATTGCAAAATTTTCTATTTTAGCTGCATAAGCTTATCTAATTAACCACTCAAAATTTTTTAATCACAAATATCAGGTGCACACTCTGACATGATAGGCTTTCAAACAAAAAAGTTTTTTAAAACCGGCTCAGTGGTTCTTGAGATCCGTCGGACCGAACGAACGAACTAACGAACGGACGGAGATCGACTTTTTTGGTCACAGACAGAAAATAACAACGCTTCGCTCGGCTTCGCCTCGCTCTGCTCAATTAATGTTATAGCTTGAATTTTACTAGGTTATAAAGGTTGTGTCTAAACATCAAACTTGTGTTTATATTCAATTACTAAAGAGTAGATGTTAATATTGGTTATGTTATGATGACGAAACACAGCGAACAAATCCAATTCAGCATGAATCCTGAAAAATATAAAATGACAACTACTTTTCAAGACAATATAACTAGTTTTTCAGGTATTCAAGTGTTCAAGACAGAAATAGCTATTTTACAAGATTTCCACGTTTTTCCACATTTTTGAGGTGTGGCGAGGACCTGTCTAATGTACAGCGACATTAGCTCTCAGACATTGTCTAATAAATTACTTCTAAATTATTATAATCTTACCATGTAGCGTTTTAGCAGCGACTGATTGGCATGTATTAGCATCAGGCGTGTAGGTACCACGAAAGACTACTCCAAAATTTCCTAAAATAATTGGTTTCGTTATCCAGCAGGAAAAGCACTTCATAGGAAATTATAGAATCTATTGCCATCTAAAAATCTCCGCTGCATGAGATGGCCTTCATGACGATCCAGCAAAACGAAACAAAACATATTACGGAATACAACGTGGCCCCTTTGGACAGACTGACATTGAAAAATGTTCATTATGACCATGTAGTGACGACCACAAGACGATAAGGTGCGAGGGACAAGTTACTTTAGGATAATCGAACAGCCAAGGTCATATTAATAAGTCAATAGCTATGGAAGCTACCAATTCTGTGAAACGAAGTCGGTAAAAATATATATACCTAATAAAACGCTGGTTGATTGAGTGCAATTAAATTTCGACAAACATCAATAGATAATACAAAAATAAACATTTTCCTAAAGACTCGATAACATATTTTAAAATGTCAAAAGTAAAAAAATTGCAAAAAAACTTCGACGTCTTAACATTTAGGACACAAATAATTTATTCAAAATATTTAAAGCTACTTAGAAATTGGGAATATTGGCGAAATATTTGGAATAGCTTTGAAATAGAATATTCTAGTTATCCAAGATTGTAACCCTACTTATTCAAGAATGCAACCGAAAAGACCAAATGAAAAAAAGATCTAAGAAGATTTTTCCACTTTAGTGTATTAAAGATTTTTGAATAAGAAGCGAATAATTTTTTCACGAATAAACATGGTATTATATACATTCTGTCAAACAAAAAACTTATTATATATAGAGAAAAATGATATAAGGTACAGACAAAATAATGATACAAGCCGTACACAAAGCTATGCTAGCATTGCTCAGAACAACCGATTTAATTTCAGCTGAAAAGGAGGGCTGTTGGTGCAAATGTTCTTGTGCGTAAATTCCCAATCTGGATATTTCTAACACCTTAACGGTTCATTTTCAGATACGGCAGATAATCCATGACTATGTTGTTACTTTTGCTATTCTCTATAGATTGATACAAACAAAATGTGTCATCTAGATACGCAGGACAATGAACCGCCCAACATAAAATTATTTCGGCCATTCAAAGTCCTAGTAGTATTGTAAAAAAGTTTTCAAATCTGATTTTTAATATTGCCTGCTGGCACCCAGGGTCTGACACTCAATAACATTGAGCGTAAGGGTGTAACCAGGGGGTTGCGGGGGTCGCGACAACCCTTTTGGTTAAACCCAAAACAAAATTTTTTTGAACGATTCCGCTTGAAAATCATGTCGGAAATTGTCCTAAAACTAGCCTCTCTCGCACTAGGAAACAATTACTTTCAAATGTATTATTGGCCAAACTTCACATTTTTGTATAAAAATTCGGTATTGCATTTTTTACTTGTTTACGGCGTACTTAATATACCAATTCTTATGCAATTCTACGAAATGCAATTTCATTGCAACGTTCTCCGCTCGTACACGGTTAACTCGTATAAATGTGCATCACTGAATGATCTGCCCTTCTGGACCCCGCTTTCACATTTCTGAGCGCGACCCCCCGGACCCCCTTTAGGTATCCACTGTGGGCCGTGAACACCTCCCTTTCAAAATTCCTGGCTACTCCCTTGATTGAGCGGTATCATTAATTTGGTCTTCAATTGTGTCGTTTGATGTGTACCAAGTTCTATAAAATTATCAACTATGAAACCTTTTAATGACATATATCTGTTATAGCACAAGAAATCACAATAATTAGGCAGCTGAATTTGTAAACGTACTATTTGTGAAATTAAATATAGCAAATACCGGTTGTTAAGTATTGCACATTTCCACAATTATTCTGTTCAAAAACGTTGTATGGTTGTCACCAATTTCTTCGCTAGTCAAAAATGTCCGTGGACAAAATTTTATTATAATTCTAAAAAATAAATTACCTTCGCCAAAAGAGTTATCGGCCAGCGATAGCTGATCGGCAGGAATGAGCAACGAAGGAGGAACTACAGAAATAAGGTTTTCGTAACTAGGAGATAAATAACTATTCGGCGACTGAACAATTTCACCGTTCATTAATTCGTACCGACCTCCTGTAAAATATGACAACATAAATGTATGGCTTGAAACACTGAAAAAAATCAGACAATGCACGTAGTATTGTAAGCAAATATCTGCAAGGACTTTGAAATTGAATCTCAGGCGCAAAAGAACTACTACACAAATTAACTATAACAACTTCACAATAAATTATTTACTGGGCTCTCCATATTGGGGGGCGGGGAGGCCTGACATTTTTCGGTTCCCCCTGGTTCAACACAGGTGCTCCCCGGTTCATGCCCCTAGCAAAATTTTGGGCTCCCCTCGGTTCACCGCCTCTTAAAAATTTTTTGTTTCTAATCGGTCCAATGTACATAAAATTTGTATATACTAAAATTCCGTTCTGAAGCCAAAAATTTCACAAATTTTGTCAAAATTTGCTTCAAAATCGTTTTTTTCGCTCCACCAAAACCATTTTGGCAGCATTTCTGACACGATTTTTAGCCGTTTTTATCTTGGAAAAATGCCCGTGACAAAATCGGGCGCCCCTCGGTTCGTAACCAGGTGGGCCCCTGGTTAATGCCCGCTGGCAAAATTTTCAGCGAATGGAGAGCCCAGATTTATACAATTAATTTTATTAAAATTAGTCGAGGAATACGTACAACCAAAACTGTAACATGCATGTACAGCTACGGCAACTTCTGAAAAAATATGTACATAGCCGCTAAAATAAACGCTCTAAAGAAACCTACACAGGTTAGGAAATTGTACGTATGGTGAATATTACCTTCGGCATTTTTAAAAGTGTTAACCATGTTTAAGTAAGTTACCTCAACTGTTGAACAACTGAATTGCCTTGTTCCTGGACAGACTTGTGTTTCCGTTTTGCAGTAGCATTAATACATAATACCAAGAGTACATTGGGAAAGAGTATGACACTTCCC
This sequence comes from Trileptium ribeirensis, assembly GCA_030248225.1. Lineage (NCBI taxonomy): Eukaryota > Metazoa > Nematoda > Enoplea > Enoplida > Thoracostomopsidae > Trileptium > Trileptium ribeirensis. Next base: position 53,354 of record JASANE010022539.1, on the reverse strand, counting down.
TGCGCTCACATGTTAGCCCGTGTTTGATGATACGGACGTTTTCGGGCTGACCCCCCAATTTCTGGTGTCGAGAAGCCCAGTTTGATTTTTTGAGGGGGGAGGGTCCGAGCTACTCCACTCAGAAACTGGAAGGCCAATGCATCACGCCCCCCCACAAACAGGTGGTCAGATCGAAAACGCACGTATCATCAAACCCGGGTTTATATGTGAGTGCAGGGAAGTGTCATACTCTTCCCTAATGTACTCTTGATAATACCAATACAAGCAAAAGAAACACAGCCACTAATTCACACGATTGCTATCATGACACACTTAAATTTATCTCGAAGCTTATTGAATACGTGAATAAATGTAATCTGATTCATCTCATACGCCAATTAGTTACTAATTAACAACCAGACATCCACTACAGTCAACAAAAAGTTTTGATATTCAATTTACAAATAAAAACAATGTAGCAACTCACTGTTATCGACACCAGGCAAAAGCGTTGGCGACCGGTTCATAATCATCCCTGATGTATAATATCGAGTATTGACATGTTTGGCGCTTGTTCGGCGCTGATACAAATACCGAACGAGCAAGAGACATAGTGCGACACCGAGAATAGCGATTACACAAATAAGAACACCGAAAAGTATCACAAGGGAATCAAGTGCTGGATCCACATAAGAAAAACGAAAATGGTCAGAAGTGGTTATAACAGGAGTGCTTAGCCAGTTTAACGACGTGCTGTCCTTTGATCTTGACAGCGTAGTCAAAAGAATCGGACACGTTTCATCAGCGACGACCGCTCCTGATGTGCAAATTAGGCTGAAATTATTGTGAAAAATACAAAGTAATAATAGTAGTTCATACTCAGCTGATCTCGTGTGGTTTTTCAAATACAATAAGCATGGCACAATCAAATTTATCGGCTTATATCCAAGCTATCTACGCTTTATCTTATAATGTAATTGCCGTATGTCTGTCTGTCTGTGTGTCCCAAGTTTTGGATTGGTCATATATTTTTGATCATAACTTTTGAAACTGTTTATGGATTTTTATGCGGTTTTTTTGTTGGGTAGGAAATCGATATGGGAATGCAGGGACAATATTTTTGAGCACCCCTTATGTTTTTTTCACAACCCACCCCTCTTGAAATAAAAAAATTGTGTCATTTTATACGTTTTAATGGTGTAACTTTTCAACTGCTTCATGGATTTTGGCGAACTTTTTTTGCTTCATTTCTCTAAGACCGTGCCGAAAGCATCGACGAACTTTTGCAAAGGGGATGTACCCCTATAATTGTCTGTCAATCGACGAACTTTTGCAAATCTTATAATGTAATTGCCGTATGTCTGTCTGTCTGTGTGTGTCCCAAGTTTTCGATTGGTCATATATTTTTGATCATAACTTTTGAAACTGTTTATGGATTTTTATGTGGTTTTTTGTTGGGTAGGAAATCGATATGGGAATGCAGGGACAATATTTTTGAGCACCCCTTATGTTTTTTTCACAACCCACCCCTCTTGAAATAAAAAAATTGTGTCATTTTATACGTTTTAATGGTGTAACTTTTCAACTGCTTCATGGATTTTGGCGAACTTTTTTTTGCTTCATTTCTCTAAGACCGTGCCGAAAGCATCGACGAACTTTTGCAAAGGGGATGTACCCCTATAATTGTCTGTCAATCGACGAACTTTTGCAAATCTTGTAATGTAATTGCCGTATGTCTGTCTGTCTGTGTGTGTCCCAAGTTTTCGATTGGTCATATATTTTTGATCATAACTTTTGAAACTGTTTATGGATTTTTATGCGGTTTTTTTGTTGGGTAGGAAATCGATATGGGAATGCAGGGACAATATTTTTGAGCACCTCTTATGTTTTTTTCACAACCCACCCCCCTTGAAATAAAAATAGTGTCATTTTATACGTTTTAATGGTGTAAATTTTCAACTGCTTCATGGATTTTGACGAATTTTTTTTGTTTCATTTCTTTAAGACGTGCCGAAAGTATCGACGAACTTTTGCAATGAGGATGTACCCCCTAATTGGGGACCCCCCTTTAAACTATCTTATAATGTAATTGCCGTATGTCTATCTGTGTATGTGCCAAGTTTCGGATTTGTCACATATTTTTGATCATAACTTTTGAAACTGTTTATGGATTTTTATGTGGTTTTTTGTTGGGTAGGAAATCGATATGGGAATGCATGGACAATATTTTTGGGCACCCCTTATGTTTTTTTCACAACCCACCCCCCTTGAAATAAAAAATAGTGTCATTTTATACGTTTTAATGGTGTACTTTTCAACTGCTTCATGGATTTTGACGAATTTTTTTGTTTCGTTTCTTTAAGACGTGCCGAAAGTATCGACGAACTTTTGCAATGAGGATGTACCCCCTAATTGGGGACCCCCTTTGAACTATCTTATAATGCAATTGCCGTATGTCTGTCTGTGTATGTGCCAAGTTTTGGGTTTGTCACATATTTTTGACCATGACTTTTGAAACCGTTTATGGATTTTTGTGCGGTTTTTTTGTTGGGCAGGAATTTGATATGGGAACGCATGGACACTATTATTGGGCATCCCCTATGCTTTTTTCACAACCCACCCCCCCCCCTTTGAATTAAAAAATAGTGTCATTTTATTGGTTTTCATGATGTAACTTTTCAACTGCTTCATGGATTTTGACAATCTTTTTTGTTTCATTTCTTTAAGACGTGCCGAAAGTATCGACGAACTTTTGCAATTGGGATGTACCCCCTAATTGGGTGACCTCATCTTAAACCATATTATGATACTGTTTTTATCATTTTGACACATCTGTAAGGGTGTAATAGTGTTTTCGCTATTTTAACACAACCGTGAGGGGGTAATGTTGTTTTTATCATTTTAACACATCTGTAATGGGGTAATGTTGTTTTCATCATTTTAACACAACCATTTTGACATATCCGTGAGGGTGTGATGCTGTTTTCGACATTTTGACACATTCGTAAGGGTATGATACTGTTTTCGACATTTTGACACATTCGTAAGGGTATGATACTGTTTTCGAGATTTTGACACATCCATAAGGGTATGATACTGTTTTCGACATTTTGACACATCCGGGAGGGTGTAATAGTGTTTTCGCTATTTTAACACAACCGTGAGGGGGTAATGTTGTTTTTATCATTTTAACACATCTGTAATGGGGTAATGTTGTTTCCATCATTTTAACACATCCATTTTGACACATCCGGAAGGGTGTAATAGTGTTTTCCCTATTTTAACACAACCGTGAGGGGGTAATGTTGTTTTTATCATTTTAACACATCTGTAATGGGGTAATGTTGTTTTCATCATTTTAACACATCCATAAGGGTATAATAGTGTTTTCGACATTTTGACACATCCGTAAGTGGGTAATAGTGTTTTCAGTACTTTAACATACCCGTAAGGTTGTAATGTTGTTTTCATCATTTTAACACATCCATAAAGGGGTAATGCTGTTTTCGGCATTGTGACACATCCGTAAGGGTATGACACTGTTTTCGACATTTTAACACATCTGTAATAGGGTAATGTTGTTTTCATCATTTTAACACATCCGTAAGGGTATAATAGTGTTTTATCATTTTGACACATCCGTAAGGATATGATACTGTTTTCGACATTTTGACATATCCGTAAGGGTATGATACTGTTTTCGACATTTTGACATATCCGTAAGGGTATGATACTGTTTTCGGCATTTTGACACATCCGTAAAGGTATGATACTGTTTTCGACATTTTGACACATCCGTAAGGGTGTAATAGTGTTTTCGCTATTTTAACACATACCAAACGAGGGATGAAAAACAGAGTAAGTTTGTATCTGTTACAAATGTCATAACTTAAAAAATACTGTTTTCCGGAAAAACGGGGGCCGAAGGCCCACTCTGCCATACTACCGGCGCGAAGCGGGCCGAAGACCCGCGGCGGCCGAAGGCCGGCTTTCGCGCTGGTGTATATTAAAACAGGGTATGTGTACACTTTAAGTTTTACAAAACAGAATGATGCATTAACGCGTTATTTTCATAAAACAGTATAATATCAACGCTTTATTTTTCACATACTTGTACATGTCTGCGCTTCATATTTCACGAAACAAAATATCTACGCCATAAATACTATAATACAGGATATCTATGCAAAACACGATATATCTAACTACACTTTATTTAAAAACAGGAAATTCCACTCACTGTATATTTCTCGTAAAACTAAATCTCTGCACTGTAAATCTCATTATGTCTGCTCTTTGAAAGTCATGAAATTGGATATGTTTCCACTTCATTTCTATGCGATATGACATGCCTGTGTTATATTATTCAACATAGCAGGATATGCTTACGCCTTATTCTTCTTAAAACTAGATATAGCTGCTCTTTACTTTCCATAACCTCGGTAACCTTTGTCAAAATTTGAGATAATTACTAATTAACTAATTAGTTATGCGGGCTACCCTATTTTTAGCATTCTCAAACAAAATTTTTTTAATGAATAATTAGTGTAAACCTATTATTTTGGTGCTTATAATACATCTCGCCGCGCTAATGACGTATCTGGTGTTTATTACTATTCGAGATTGTAAAAATATGCTAATTAGTTAGCTAATTATTTATTAATCAGCTAGCTTTTTGAAAAACTTCAAAGTGCTCACAAATGAAAATATGTACACGGGGGTTTCCGCTGATCACAAATATGACATTTCTGAAGCTCCAAAGCTTGGCCGTATACACTAATTAGTTAATTTTATGCAAATTTTAAAATATCTCTAATGTTCTCCGCTTAGTTTTGGTAATTTATTACAATTATTAGTTGGACAGGATTTGTCTGTTCTTCATATATATTTCGTAAACTATATTTTAATTTTCTTAAAACAACACATGAGCCTTTCAATGTTTATTTTTCACAAAACTGAATGCAACTATGGTGTATTTTTCACAAACCAGGATGTGTCTGTGTTATTTTTCATAATACAAAATATAATTTATATCATAGCGCATTAATCAATTTCATCAACAATCTAGTTGCAATGGCCTTTTGTTAGCACTTATTTTAACCTGAAATCGTATTCGCTTATTCAAAGTACCATATCATTCCTGCCGGATAGTTCCCATTCTAGATACGAACAGAACTAAAAATACATACTGTTATTCCATGCAGTTAGTCTGTCAGTACTACCCAGATATACATACCGAGGGGGATATACAATATCGCAACCACCAGAAAACGTCAAATAAGTAATTGAACGACTGATTTTAATTTGCATTTATATTTGTTATTTTACTTTATATTTGCAGGTTAACGATTGAATTGTGCATACTAGGAAAGGAAAATTTAGCCATTTTAGCCCCACAGAAAAACTTTGGAAATACTTTAGCCGAACAAGGGAAGAATTCGCATAAGAGCAAATTGGCTAATGTTTAATCCCCAATTGGCAGCTAAGTTAAAGCACCTGCGGCTATCAATTACTAGAGTTCGAAATTTTCCTGGAGCTATGAACCGAGAGGACTATGGACGGTTGACATACCGAGTGGCAGGGAGTAACCGGAATTCCGGTTCCGGCGAAAATCGTGTTCCGTTTGCGGTTCCGGCAAAGGGCAAAAACCATACCGGAACCGGACTTCCGGTTAAAAATTTTGTTTGAAATTTTCCATGTTTTTGCTTCATCCTGTAATCCAAACATATGTAATATATATTATACAATGATCAAGCTCCAATACAACCAAGCAAAAGAAAAGATTAACTAACCAATTTGCCGTGTGAAACGTAAGTAGGGCACATAATTTGAGCAGGAATTTTTCATAATAACATGCAAGAGTTTGTTAAATCAAAGCCAGGCCGATGCTTGTAGCAGCTATTTTACACATCCAGAAGTCTGTGGTATACGTTTGAATTAAACCGGTCCATCTCGGCAACAGAGTATGGCTTACGCAGAAGTACTTAGGGTATGCTTGGCTAACATAAATTGCGTCAAGCACCCGCAAGTGCGCTTGTAACCTTGGTAAATCAGTCTAAATTGAAGTAAACTAACGTTATCTACAACGCAGCTAGAAACTGCTTTCTTGGCAATGAACTGTATTTATTGAAACTGTGCGAGCAGCATCACAGTGTGTCTCATTTATAGTATTTTGATTAGAAAGTTATCATCAGTATGATCTAACTGAGGGGCACTGTTTGTCCAACGCTAGCCTAAACAGTATCTCTGACCACTGATCAGAAAAGTACCTTCTATCTATTATTTTCTCTTAGAATCATATAAACCAATAATTTTAAGTTTCCTACAGAAGAACATGCAACAAACGTATGTGTAGTAAAGGGAGGCGACTGGAGACAGAGCGAAAGTGTGTATTCTACGCTCCAAGCTTTGTAAGCACATTCGACTTGACGCAGTATACGCAATGGTGTATAGTGGAAGACATTGTTTGCTCTGAATGTCCAAAAACCGACATATTTGATCGATAAATAAACATTATTAGCTTCCTCAGTTTCTTTAAAGTTTCAGGAAGGCAATAATACCATCGCAATACATTAAGTTTAATGTAAAAGTTATTTTAATGCATTTTAAATCCACTATACCTTCATTTCTTCCATCACCTGTTTTACTATATATATAAATTTCGAAGACCAGGTTCAGGTTCCGGATCCGGTTTAAATGAACGGTTCCGGTTGTTGGCTCCGGTTCCGGTTATTCCCTGCTGAGTGGTCCACCCCTATTTGGAGACGCCAGTTAGATATACTATATTTATGCATACTCTGAAGTTTTAGTTGAGTTCTAAAAAACAATTATTGTTTTTTTTCAGGTAACCAATTTGTTGAAGTTTTGCATGCACGTTTCAAAGTTAATTTAGTTTCTAATCGTAGGATAAATTTACTGCTGATTCACTGACAGCAGACAATGTCTTAACTGCGGTTGTAGGTATAGATATCTTTTATTGAGAGTTAAAATATTCGAAGATTAAAATGCACAAGAAGCTACGCAGTGACATAGCTGACGTGCACACATGTGCCTATTTAACGCTTTGTCGGCGCAAGTAATAACAATAAACTGACTGACTAACCTATCAGAAGTAACGTTTCGAACTGAGTCACACTCCGTATCACAGATTGTTATATTCACAATATTAAAGATGTTATTCAGATCAAAGCGTTCACCACGAATTAATAGGTTATCGCCGCCTTGAATCGGACCTTCAGATGGGGTTGCCTAAAACAATAATGATAGATTTATTACTGCATATAGAGCTAAGATAAAATATAAAATACCAGCAGGTAAATTACAACCGAAATCGCAGATTTTTGCCGCAAATTTCGAACTATTGTTGGCGCTTGCATCGAACATTAGATGCATCAGTTTTTTTCAAAGACATATTCTGTATAATTAAACTTTGCCAACTCTTCTGTAAACCATACATCCACACTGTTTAATACGTCAAGTTGAGAACATGTTCGTTACCGCGCAAATGCGACTGTGACTTAATTTTGTTAGTGTTGGCTTCAGCTTTAGTCATTAGGTTGTGCTTTAGGGTACGGGAGCCCAAATGCTATTAACACATAAAATTATTTTTATTTCAAACAACATTGATAGCTCTACACGAGAAGAGAACGGTAGAAGTACGGTGAAGAATTCCTTCGAAACCGATTAAGCCATTTTGAACCAATGAAACAATGAGCGGAAAAATACGCATTCGTACGTTTTAATGACTCGGCACAACCTATAATGTGTTCTTACGCCGTTTATCTCAACCACGGCCCAGTAAGGATCATTATAATCGCTAACTGTTTACTTATACATATATTTTACAAAAAATTAGATAAACAAATCCGAATACACTAAAGTGTTGCAGCTTTAAACATTTTAAACGGCCAGATAGCTCTGAGTCTCTCAGATCCTGCTCTTTCCAAACCGGGGACGCTATTCACCCACGCCCTCTAAAATTTTAGCGTCCCTACTTCGATGTTTGTCCCAAAACGTTCAATTTTTATATCTTTCGCAGCTGTTTTAAATTTTTAGTCCCAAAAATGCTCTAAAAACGTTCATTTTTTTTCGCAGATTTTAAACCTTTGCTTTCGATTTTTAACCCCAAAAATGTTCAAAAAACGTTCGTTTTTATGTTTTACAAATGCTCCCGCTCCACGTTCCTTTCCCGGTCTTTTGCTCCCTCTTTGCGAAGAGAGGAGGCCCCATTTCATTCCCCCGGTCGGCGAGGACCCGTGAAGTAGCCACAGATCAACTACCGTTTTAATACTTTAGTTACCTCTATTCCGTGCGTAATATTAACTTTGAGACTATGGCGTTGTTTTGTGCTTTCCGAGCTAATAGACTGTCTGGCAACAAATATTAAGAAAACTTATTTATTACATATAGCTGTGACCTTGGTTGAACCATGAGAAAAACTTAATCTAGTTAATATCATGCCATTACTAAACTGAAGAATTGAATTAGCATTGTTGATTCTTGACTGGAACAATTTTTTAAATAAAACAATATGTCCTTAAAGTAAGATCTTTGTAGCATTAGTTCTGCAGGACACGCAGCGGTTGCAAGGTATAATTACCATAGCATGGATCATTCAATTAAAATTTCGGTCTAATTTATACCAAGTCACTTTGAACCCATCAATAGAGGCTTCAGTAGAAGCAACTTCTAATGATGCATCTCATTCTGGTTTAGCATATATTATGAAGCAAAGAACACATTACACTGATTATACAAATTGAAACGTTCAACGCAGTAGAAATCGAAAAACATAATAAAATACACAAACTGCTGCCAAAAGTAGTAAAAACAAGGACATTTTATGTTTTAGCAGCAATATTTTGTTACTTTGCACATATATGCTGAAACGGAGCCATGTTAGCGAGTGATGTTCGTTAAAAAGCAGTTAATTTTGTTGAAAAAATTATTTTCATCTGTATGGTGTCACTCAAAAATCACATTGCATGGATCGGTTTTCCCCACAAGTTTTTATAATCTAATTGAACACTTAGCTCTTTGTGTTAACTCTGCACCATTGATTTCCTGTACAAACTTTAACAAAACCAATTCGGATAGAAAACATGGATTTTGGCTACTTGAGGAGATCCAACATTTTTGGCTATAATTTTTGGTAGACACATCTAACCCTAAAATTGAAGAGAAAAGGAATTCTCTAGTCGATAACAACCTTGAAGAAATTTCTGCTAGAACAGCTACTTATGAACAGCGAGCAAATATTAAAGCAGCCCTGAAATAGGGGCTAAGTGTTAAACTTTGGCAACAAAACGGTCAAACTTTCCATTTGTTAATTAATTGCACAACTAGAACGAACGTATATGTTTTCGGGGTTCCTGAGATCGCTGTTTTTTGTACGGTGTCTATTCAATACGGCCTGCAACGTAAAATTATGATATACAACTAAAATTCTAATCTACCTTGGAACTTTTTATTTATGAAATTCAAAAGTTTCGGCGTCGTTTTTGATTATTCAAAGATGAAATAACGGGTCCTACGGTATTATTATGGTGATGGAAATAGTCGAAACATTGCAAGCAATGTATTGCTGTGTATGCCATTGTGTTTTATGTGTCGTTCAAGGAGGCACAGGAACCTCAATTACGAACCTAGAAATAGTCACTGCGCCCAGACTCGCCATGCTCACCCCATTCCCCTCGCTGCGGGAGTTACTATTTTAATATTTTCATGATGTATTTCTCACAGAGGAAGGAAAAACAAAACATTTTTGGGATGCACAACTTAGTTATCAAGTCACCATAACATATTTTTCAAAACATCAAATCTTGATTGTATAGTGACTCTAAGCATTTAATGTTTAGTCCATGAATGATTCCTAACAATGTATACCTTGCTTGTACAACACAGAACACCATGTGTTTTATGTTAATATATTGGGAAGCAACTACAGTGATTATACATATGTGTTGTTGAATTAATGTCTGTAATTCCATACACTAAACCCAATATTCTGCATCGTGCAACTGCCCTTTGTGCTGCATCTGCTTTTTAACATTTTTTAACATTGGCAGTATGAAAGATAAACAGATTTTGAAGACAGTAAATGTATTCAAACCGCTATATAAACCTAACAGACTTACATTATGTACAATGGGCGGGCAATACCGATCAAGCAAAACAGGCAACACTTGAGGCACTTGAGTGAAATTATTGTCGCTATTTCTGGGTGGTTGCATTTTAACAGTTGAACAGATCTGCTTTGTTGTACAGATACCTGATGCATACGAAGTACACCAAGCACAGTTGCTTAATGGCCAATGATGTGCGTTTCGAGCGATACTTGCCGACAGTAAACACATTTCGCAAGTGTGATATAGCTCACATCCGCGATTGAGCTTGTGGATCTACAAATATGAAAAGCACTAGATGATAGTACACTAAAACCGCCTGGTATCAACTGGTTCTCGTAATTAAAGATAATTTGTCAACTCAAACAACAACAGCATATTCCGTAAATCTAGAAACGAAAACCAATCTCTGCTAGGAATGACTGTCGGGTATCGAGTGAACGGACTTCGGGCGATAATCGAACTTTTGTGATTCTTAAAGCAAATGTAGAATAACAAAAATTTCCTCGAACACATCCCACACAGTTCCGTAAGGTTTGTATTATTGCAGTCACAGTTTTTATGTTTGAAGTTATTCTGTTGGATCGACGCCGGTACAAATATTTTGGATTATCTTAATAACATGAATACGTTAACGTAATATACGACTCCAAGGTAAGAATAATTCAAAAAGCGATATATAGTAGAATTGTAATCGTCAGAAGTGAGCAGTAATAAATCAGTGCTGTACTTTCGTTTGAGAAAAACCAGACTTTATGAAAAGGTGTTCGATATAGTTCATTTTTATTCGTAATAAAATATATACTCCTAGATTTGTGAGGTCCTCCTAGAATCCCCAGCCTGAAATTGGGCAAACGGAGGAAATTTTTCTGCCATTCGGCTCAGCCTGTCAATGTGGTTTGAATGATAAATATGTATAAAATTATACATTTATAAATAATTTTTCGTAGATTTTGAGAACGTTTGACTGCATAAAAATTGAAAAAAAATTGCTATGATATAAATATTTTCTGAGCCACATCGTCATGTAGATTCGAAATCAGTTGCAAATTCAAGATTGACCAATTTCGGGCCAGACGAGGACTCTACGAAAGACCCGATTTGTATTTGCGCTTATCAAGTGATCTCCTGCTGAAATTCTCGCAAAACCGATGCGCCATTGAAACATTTTGAATTCCGCCATGTGGGAAAATCCAATGTTTTTAATTTGTATATTTCGCCATAAGCAGCGCATTTAAATAAGCTGCAGCGACAGCAATAGAAATACAATATGTATATAATCCGAAAACAACCAATATATTTTGTATTTCGTGGGACTTAAAATATTAAGTTTGCTGTTTCTGACGACAGGCCAAATTTCGACAGTATTTCGACCATTAATATGTCAAAAAATCGCAGTAAGTCAGAGGATTGGACTTCGTCATCGCTAAAGGCAATTTCCGGCTAGACACTAATTTTTTGCAACCTTACCCATGATTGAATTCTAAATCTGACCTTATTATGACAAGTTTTAGATTCACAATGTTTAGCAAAAATATTTCTGTCTCATCAAGCTGGTAGTTCAGGCTCTGCCGAAGTTGAAAACACCACTAACCTTGTTACCATTTGCAATAAAAATATGCTTTGAACGGGTGCTAATTGTCAGCTCTATCGTATCGCCGTCGCTTATCTCAATAGCTCTACCGTTATGATCCATGTCACCAAATGATATTAATTGGATAACATCGGTTTTGTAAGATTTCGGCGCCGCAAAACCCTGTAGCGTAGAACCGTCACGCGATAATTTACCGCTTTTCGTTTCTGTGATAAGCACCTATAATCAGAAACTACAAATACAAAAAACAGTGAATGCTAATTTAAAATCCGATAATTTTATTGAATACTACAACAGGTTCGTTTAAATTTAGTAAATATTAACGTTTTTTCTGGGTATATATACAGATTACGGCGTTACAAAGCGAGTTATACATAAGTTAAGCAGCCTCTTTAGAGGGGTGAGAAGGCTCCAGGATGTTCGAGCTTCTTCCAAGTAAATTTTGGCTTACACCCAGGAATTATAAGGTAGCATCAAAAATAATCGTCCTAAAACAAAACAAAACGGTTACAACACGTCACAAACAGGGCTCATTTTGTTGGAGGAGCTCCATTGTTGCGCCGAGGTCACCTACGTTTCAGGGTTGAGTCAAAATAGACTATCAAATGGGCCTTAGGATCCCGAAAATACCAAATTGGTCATATCTCTTCAACTACTGTAGTGATTAATCTGCGGTTAGGCTAATTTTGTTCAAAAAGAACAGCTCAATACAGCTATGCATGGTGCGCTGCTATTGACCCCGCCTGCCAGGCAACGTTGCTTCCAGATGTGTTGTAAATGGCCCCTTGGGACCCCAGGACACTAAATTGACATATCTGCTTAACGACTAGAGCGATTCATCAGCGGTTGGGCTTATTTTGTTCACACACCAAAGTTATATATAGCTATGGGTGCGTTGCTATTGACCTCACTTGTCAGCGTTTAACACTCACAATTTACTTTTTTGGCGATGAGACATGCCGCTAGTTGTTACCAGTCATACAAAACTTAAGATTAGTGAAGCTCGCTTGCGAGCCAGAATTCGAGTGATGAGAACAATCCCCCGAAGCCTGTTGTAGAAAGCACACACAAACAAAGGCTACACACAGTACGCAGGCGCAGCATTATATAAACCGTTAGTGATGAGTCATAGTTACGCCTGCCTCTTTTGATAGACAACGTATGCAGTAGACAAAACATCATACAACGAGTACAAAAACAATTGTAACAGATCCATACGGATCGTTACGAGGTGGATTAATCTTGACCATTGCCTAATGGCAAACTTTTACCGAAAACCCTTAATCTTGGCCACACTCTAATGGCCAACATTTACCATAATCCTGACCACAGTACAATGGTCAACATTTAGTCGAAGACCTAAATAATCCTGTCCACAGTGTAATGGCCAACATTTTTTCGAACACCAATAATCTTGTCCACAGTATAATGGTCAACATTTTAGCGAATTCCCCAATAATCCTGGCCATAGCGTAATGGTCAACATTTTCGTATTTAATCGCGAATGTCTCCCCACTTGAAATACCCATCAGAAAATAACCCACTCGGGTACGAAATCCACTGTGGCACCGAAACATGTACATAAATGGGCTTAGAACCAACGTATAACTCCTTCGTGCGCAAGCGAATACATAAGTCGAATTCCCCCGTATGTACGTACCGACGGTAAAGCTCTGCCGTCACCCTTTTCTGTAAACTGTATATATAGCGCGAATCATGAATCGTTACGTCCATCAATCTCGCCATGAACTCAAGATTTTTGTCATACCTCGGCCCGCCAGCCGACAGTTTTTCGTGATCAAAAGGGCTATCGTTATTAACGTTTTAGGGATGTCGAATTAACGAAATATATTGCCGTATATACGTATATGGTTACGTAATTATCGATTGTAGGGCCATAAAGGCTCGTTGGCTTATTTAGATCGCATGTACGCATATTACCATTGTTCTGATATACTTTGTTTGATGGCCACAAAGGCACTTGCTATATGATTTGTACCTATTGTCATGATCGTATCGTACATTTGCATGTGTATGTATATACCATTGGAGTTACCATTATTGCTCGTGCATGTTTTCAGGTATATATACGCACATAGTCTGGCTGTCCAACTCGAAAGCACCTATACATATATCTATATATAGACGTCATGGTCGTGTCATATTCGTACCATTCCTTTTGTACTGTAAAGGCCATAAAAGCGCCTGTTATTTATTACGATTTCATACCGTATATATATGATGATTCTATTCGCACCGTATATTGTGCTGGCCGTATAAAAGCGCCGCAATCTGCCATGCTTTTGTATCATTCCTACAGTTATATTGACACGTTATATCACTGATCATGAACGTATATATTCGTTGTATATTTATCGTGCTGTTGGCCATAAAAGCGCCATTAACTGTTGTAATTTCATGCCATTTGTATCATGATTGTATCTGTCATTGTACCTTGTATTGTATCAGATTGGAGGCACCAGAAATCGGGAATAACTTGTCTTATTTAGTACCTAACATTTTTGGTAGAATTTTACTAGAATTTTTCTCTCTAATGAAAACGGTTTCGTGGAAATCCGACCCGGATCCACTGACTTATGGGCAAATAACTATGTACGTAAACCAATAAAATACGGTTAATTAAATAACTCCACGAAAGTTAGTCACAGAAATATATATATATATAATACCGTTGTAATCCCCAGATCCGACGCTTTCTTTTGAGCCCGGGCCGGCCCCGCTGCGCCTACTTTAGATACCCCCTCATGCGCAGATTTCAGGAACAACGCCCCGACAGGCGTGTCACCCCTCATTAGATTCCCCTTGTCGAGACTAACCCAAATATGTAAGGAACACCCCAGAAAAATGTGCCCCGAACTCGCGGGAGCCGTTTAAAACACCCTACCCGGGGAAAAATTTGGCATGGACCCTCCCCCAAGAGCTCATTTCCCCTGCCGACCGCATACGGTCCTGTTACATATTAAAATGCTCGGACAGACTGGCTGAGTCCGAATCCGAGACTTCCAGAGCATTTCGACCATCTCTGAGGGGTGGCACGCTTCTTTTACCCCTTTACCCTCGCTTCTTTTGTTTTGTTTACATAAGATTCTGCTAACCCCAAGCCTATATATATGTATGTATTAACCGCGTACTTTTAATATTAAATTAATAATTTAGTTAAGTAAATAAATAAGCTAATATTAAAGTAATTAAACAGTACCGACGTTTTCATTGATGTGGCTATTTCAGCCTACGACGTTAACGTGGGCCCAGCGACTAATATTAACTTTCTATAAAGTTTTGTACATCAGACCGGTTAGTCGACAGTAGAGTGGAGGCAGGTTTTATTAAGCCGTGGAGCAAATAATTTTGATATAAAATTTATTTGAGATTGATAGATATCAAGCTTATATAAAATTCGGCATTGGTGTATCGGTAGCTTGCCGTTTTTCTATAATATTAGTGGTCCATCCAAGCCGGCATCTGTTTGAGTAAATAATTCATTACAAAGGACGCTTAATTTAGGTGGCTGAAGTAGTAAGTAAATACTTTTAATCTGAACTTTCCGCGTTTATATTAATTTAAAGTTAATATTAAGACAATGTCAGCAGTTCTGAGTACTTCCTAGCATTTCGAGATGATCTACTAGTTAAGCCGCCCTTATATTCGTCAGATGGACAGTTGTATTTGTTTAAACACCGATTCTCTAACTAGTTTGGCGTTTACTTATAAGCCAAGACTAGCTCCAATATATGGTTTACTTGGAGTTTGCATAGTTTAGTTTAAAAGTTTAACAGAAACCTCTGGAATGTTTGCGTTAACTTAATAGAATTTATATAAATTTGTTATAAGCCGAGTAATAAATCACATTAAATTATACAAAATTTGATATCAAAATGGTCCAAAATTTATCAAATTTTGGACTGATAAGATTATTTGCTTAAAAGATCAGAAAACGGGGTCAAATCGCCCCAAAAGTGTTGAATAAACACTCTAACGAACTAGGAATTCAAAATTTCAAAAATTTAAAATCCGAGTATAAAAGCAGAGTTGTAACTACTCTGCAGAACTAAGTGTGACTTCGGCAGCGCAGAGTTCGGTCGTTTTGCAGACCGGCTCTGGCGCTTGCTATCGACTATGTGTTTTCTTCTTTGGAGCGTCTGATTGTTTTGGTTTTTGCGATTGGCCGTACACACGTGTGGATGAGCGATGGGCGTTGAAGCAACGGATCGGATTTCTGTAAGTGTGGACAGGGAGGGTCGTCCTTAGAGCTCAGTGATGCTGAAGTTAGTTAGATCAAGTCAGTCTGTGGAAGTAAGTAGGATATAGTGGAACATATGCCAAGTAGAAGTAACGTTAAGTCTCTGTGGACTCCCTGTCCATACTTTGTTTTACATGATAGCCCTATCCGCCCTAGCTCGTCCCACAGATTCGTACCCATAGCTAGCCATTCGGATAGTTGGAATGGATGCACGAAATCATACCGAACCTTCCTCGGTCGATGAGTTAGGACACAAAAAACGCGACACTCGCGTCAAGTACTCATTTTACATGATTCCCTGAGTCGAGTTAAGGTTGAAATGAGCCGACCGAGATTAAATAAATTTTTGGAACTCCGAATCATCCACGGTCACACACGCACATACTCGGTTCATCTAGCAATTATCAAAGCTTGTTCGCAGAATTTATTTCGGATTACGATTTCTTTGGACAAAAGTCCGCCCGTTCATTTTTGCTGTTTTGTTAGCAGGAACTCAGGAATATTGTCAGATTAAGTCGCTTTAGGCGAATTTTGGTAGTAGGATAATAGTGCTACAGGCCACGTCGCCATGCTACAATTTCGTATTGAACCATAAACAGACGTACTGACACAAAGCCCCGTGAGCAAGACGGCTCTCCTATGTAGAGAATTTTGGTATATCTCGGGAACAATTCCAGGAATTAGGTGAAAATTTTACCCGGATCCCGAGAAGGATCCGTGCATTTGATTCGCTATGTAAACCGTTCAATTATCGCGTCGGAACCCCAAACCCGACGGCCTTGAAACCCCACTGAAAACGTAAAATTAAAATATTTTAAGATTCTCTCCAGGAATTTTGTTGAAACGCTCGCTGTTTCTTCGTAGGGATGTCCGCTATCGGACATCGATCTAAAACTCAACTTTATCGGGTCGGAATCACAAACCGGACGACCAGGTAGGGATCCGCCCCTACCTAAAACTAACTGTTTATAATTCGAAATTTTCCTCCAGGAATTTCGATGCTGTTTACGGTACAAATAGAGACCCGTTAGGCCTTCCATTTGAGTTACTAAGCCCGGCAAATTGGCTCATTCAAAAATTATGAAAATTGTGGACCCGGGCAGAGCAAAATCCGCCCAGGGTCGACACAACTTTCGCAGAATTCTCTGCATCATGCAGTTTTATATACAGTTTCATAGTAGGTTTTGGTCTCGCTTTTGCACACATTTTCGCAGCTTTGGTTTCCCTGAGTATATAGTAGTAGAGCAGCACGAAAGTCGTCGGAGACGAATCTCCGATATACAGCCGCTGCAGTGAAAATATCAAATTTACCAGAGTTGGGTAAATTTGTTTGCAGTGGTAAACTTTTAGGATAGCAAAATTGACGACGTCGCTAGACGCGATATCGGGTCTCGGCCCGACCGACCAATTTTTGTGAGGACCGTTGACCCGGTCCTAGCGAAACGATAAATAAGGTCAAGCCCAGCCGCCGTGCAAAATTTCGTAGAGAACGGCTGGCAAATAAACGAGATATCGAAAACTACGGATTTCCCCAGCCCCCCAGAGAACCAAACACGAAATCTCCGTCGAAAACTACGGGCCCGAGTGATTTAGGAAGGCAAATGGAAAGGATTACAATAGATAAAATTCTTACGGTTGTCCCGACAACCGGGACCTCCGTTTACCGACTCGCTTTGTCGAGTAGAAATCGCCCGAAATAATAGTTAAACTTTAGTACCAAATACAGCTCGTTTTTGAGAGTTTTTCAAGTCAAAATAACTAAGTATTAGTACCTTTAGGATAGCGCCGATGAGGCATCGCTAAGCATAGTTCTCGTTCTAGTAAAATTTATAGGTACCGAAATGCAATTTTAACCCCTGACCCCATGCCTCACAGTTGGCATAAGTTTTACATAATAATAACACACAGCCACTCTCTGGCATTAATTAACTGAACCTAGGACAAACTTGTAGATTGTGTAGTAAGTTAGGAACTCGTTCGAATTTGGCCCTTACCGCTGCTTAGTTGCAATGGTGAACGAAACAATCATTCTAAGACAATGACCAACTCTATTAGTTAAATTGCATACGAAGTGAATTAGTACCGAAAATTCATCGAACACACCAAGTTTGTTAGCCCGTAGGGATTAAGGATACTCCAGAAAGGCTCATTACTTCGGTAGTGGCCTACGCCGCATGTTCTAGCGTATCGTTTAGTGTCTCTAGGATGAATCAACAATATAACTCTATCAAATTAGCAGCTGAACCCAACCGCATATCATTAGAATCATAGACATAACTCGCATATTAAATTAAGACAATAATTTTGTATTGGGAAAAGCTTAAAATTCGGTCCCAACCTTAGTCTACCGGGACCCACGCACGGATTTATGAGATAAGCCTACTCTATCATTTTAGCACCGTTATAGCCTTTATTTGTAGACACGAAAAGTCATTTTTTTGCAGTTATTTGGATCATGGATTAGTCGCGATTTAACACCGAATTTTGCCACTTTTGCCATAGCGCTCATGAAGTAATTTTATCATGAGTTAGAACCGAAAATTTGTCGTTATGTCCATACAACCCGCTGACACTTTCATTTTCTATTACTCGATAAATAAGCTGATCTTATGGGAAACCAGAACCACAATTAATTAGTAGGTCTATGAATCCTATTGAAAATTTCATGGTCACTGTAAGTAGGTATGTATGTGAGAAGGAATATTTTGGATATTGTACCGTTGTCGCGTACTAGGAAAATTCACGAGTCGTACCAACGATTGCCTCCAAAACTTACCGTTTTGTCAATACCATGTATGTACCATTTCTCGCTTGTACCAATATTTTGCCGTATATTAATCCAATCGCTACCAATGCTTACTTATCATGTACCATAGTCTCGCGATTAGGATGAGCAAGATGAAGTCCCGCGAACGCCCCATTGTACGCTTTGTCCCCTACTCCTTGTTTCGTTTTCGACTTTCGCTTACCTGAACCTGTTGTGTGTCGGAGTACCCTCCTTTAATATTAGTACTCGTAGTTCCGAGCAAGTGGTTAGTTCAATGGCGCCTCTTTTTATCGATACCTAACCGCACTACTTGCCGGTACTGGCTTTTGATTTGACCCATTGTTTTTTATGAGTAAGGTAAGCACAGCTGTCATTAGAAAAGGCTTCACAGCACACGCCGTGGTGTGACACAGCTGCGGGAGTTCCGTGAAAAAGGCGATGACTCCGCAACCGATTCCGTTCAACGCCCTGCTCATTCTCTTATTAGCGTACCATACTAGTGACATAGTGCCTATTGTATTCGCCCGTACAGTATGTGTCTGTCTATACCCAATTTTGTGACTCGTCAATAAATGCTCAAGTGAAACCCAAGTGGTTCAAGTGTTTTGTTGACCCTTAGTAGCGATAGGTATTCAAAGGGGTTTGAAATCAGACACCCCCATCGACGACCCACGTTCAGGTTTGACACGACCGTCGAAGAAGCAAACCTTAGCGTGACTCGTCGATTACCTATAAATGTGTTAATTATGTTATAGTGTAAGTACGACTGGTGCGATTCAATTAGATAAAGTTACTGCAAATTTTAAACCTCACCCTGAGCACCCAGAATAGCAAATTTAGACGCACGAATCCGACGTTAAACGTCTAGGGATTTGCCGGACCCTAGTGGGGGCCACTGGCTAAATTAAATAAATTAACCGTCCAAGAAACGGGAATCAATTTCGATCAACTCTAAATACCCAAAATTTTACACTTCCCGGGTTAAACGTGGATAGGGAATAGCAGTCTGGTCTCTTTGGCCTGTGAGCAGGTGACGGAGCCAACCTCACTGGGGACCTCAAAGGTAGTACCTCTTAGGCTACGTGCGCAACCCGTCCGGCAGGATCAGAGCACATGCTGTGAAGCGCTCCTGCGGCCTGCTGAGCTCCGTAATTTCTTTGGCCTGACCCGAATAAAAAGAAAAATTTAAGAATTAGAACCCATTAGGTCAGCCCTTGAAGTCACGATAGCCGGGGTCGTATGGGCATTACGTTTGGGGAAGTGCGTAATGCAGCAGCGTCACGTCGATATTACACAATCAACTAACTATTTAATAATTCAATAAAACCCTAAATTGACCGTGAAAAGAACGTTAAAGAATTCAAACCGACACTTGAGAAAAATATCATTTTTCATACCAAGTATGAAGCAGAAGTGTGAAAAATATTTGTCACACAATATTTTGACACTCGCAATCAGCTTGTTGGCCCAGAAAACCCCATATCCGACACTAAAACCAACAATAACCACACATTTAGGTGCATTTCCCACGACTTTTCACCAAATATGAAATTTGGCGCCAACTATAAGCTTATAGACTCCAGATTGGGAAGCAGTTGAAAAACTTGCTATATATTATTGGAAAGCCCTGGTAAAGCTACATGGAATAAGCCTATTACTTTGCGGATACCTTGTGTACTTATTGAGAAAAGTCGCAAAAACTGGAGGGGTGCCCGAAAAATGGGCCAAAAGGACGTCCTTTTGCCCCATAACTTTTCCCACGGCAAAAAATTCAAAAATCGGGCTCCGTCATAACACCTAAATCGACCATTGCGGTTCGAATGGGCTTGCATCATAATCCGCCAAACCGTTGTCGAGATCCAAGTGCGACAGACACACACAGACAGGACCTCCTCAACCTCCTCCAAAGCCAAAATTGAAAATTCTCGTTCCACTCGTTCACTCATTCCACTCGAATTCAAAAACCACCATCTGGTCTTTTTCAACGACTTCTATCGTTCGTATAAATTCTCTCTCAATCAACGTATTTTCAATAACTTTTTAAAGCACAATGATCAAAACTAACCTGCAGAATACTGTTATTCCGCAATATAAATAGACCTATAAATTGATGCTGTTGCTGCTTGACCCTTTCAGAGCCAGTAGAATCAACATCTTCTGAATAGAAATGCATCGTGCGAAGGTTGGTTTGCGATTCTGAGGACCAGCTATATATAACAGCACCGCGCAATGGATAATAGATTTCGATATGCCAGCTGCGGGCGCTTTCGGTACTGCTGGAAGATAATTGCTCCCATGGACAAGTTCGACTTTTATTGATAACCTAAACTTTACAATGTAATATAATAAAAATTATGTATATAATAGAGAGTAACCGGATCCCGTTTCCGGTTATCGATTCCTGGAATAATAATAAATAGAAGTTCCAATGTCATGCCTTGGATGGCTGCATGACGAAATTGTCAGAAAAGTTTTTCATTCGAAAATCAGAATGGGCTAATAAACTAAGTCATAAGTGCAATACTAGCTTTGATGCTATTTCTACAGCATAAAAACAAAATATTTTCTTTCGTGGTGTTCGTTCAGGTCCTACGATTACCTAGTCCGAAGTGTTTAGCGATAACGCTATTTAAGCTACAGTCCAACAGCTTCTGTTTACTATCCAACCAAACAATTGTCAAATGTACCATATGTTAATTTGCACCTGCTCATAAGGCCACATCAAGCAATTTCTATTTCACATTGCTGAAAATAGTCTAGGACTAATAATTAGCGGAGCGATGGCGATAAGCGGGCGTCACAGCTAGTCTGTGATCATTGTCCCGTTTCCAAATTGACCTTCCTGAGCCCCTTTTGGGGCCACCGAAGGGCAATAATGCACTGGCAGTATATTAAGAAAAATATTGGGTGAAAAATTTTGTAAAAAAACAGGGTTTCTGGTTGTCATAAAAATGTGATGGCTTCTACAAAAATGTTCTAATGTTGCTGGTAGTAGAATAAACTAGGCTCGTGAGCCCCCGCCCCACACCTAATTTCGGTATCACAACTATTAGACGATGCTCCGCCAATGACCACCCACACTACAACTTTAATTAACAAGTTTGAAGAAAAATTGGAACGCCAAGAATAATTTTTCCACGTGGTAGACTCTTAGCTCATAACTTATGGGATGTATACCATATTAACGCGATTATTTTCATCGTATCCAGACATCTCGAAAACCTATATACTAGTTCTAGCCAATCTACATACAACTATACTGATAACACCAAAATTAAATAATTTTTGATGCCAAAATTTAGTATTGTAGCCCTATGGAACGCCTAAAAGAAGTAAAAAATACTAAATGAAACTGAACCAATACAACGAACGCAAGTTCCACGGGTTGGTAGGCGCATAGTTCACCCACAAACTTGCTCATTCACCACAACTTTTACTGTATCGTGTGTATATGTAGAGTAGATGTAGATTTGGAAACTCCACAGAATCAAAATAGTTTCTAGAGCCTTCAGCTGAGTAGTTCCCAGTTCAAACCTGGACGAATCTTCTAAGGTGGCTGGGTCGTTTCCACCGCTTAACCTTGTGAGAACGGCCCCTTCTAGTTCATCCCGGTAGTTTTATAATTGAATTTTAACGTATTTCCCATGATTTTACAATATATGTCGTTGCTTTTGTTACAAAATTTTCATTGACTTCTGAAAATACATATTTCAACACGCCGCGCATCATTTGTTTAGAAACCTGGTGCCATTACCTCCTTTGTGGAGAGGTCATTAGACAAGACAGGTTACGGTTCCGTTCACGGTTAAGACATGTAGTTCCGATTAAGGAACTGGTTGCTATAACATTTGAACTTTTTACAATATCTTATGCAAAACCTCTCCAATGTAAAATATAGATGCACTGGAATGAAATGAAAATTAAGATAAACTTAGACTCAGGGAGTAACCGGAATTCCGGTTCCGGCATGGTTTTTACTTTTTGCCGGAACCGCAACCGAAACACGATTCCGGTTCAAAATCCACATTTTAGCTTGGTCCAAGCATATGTAATATAAATAGAATGATCAAGTTCCAATACAACTAAACAAAAGAAAAGATTAACTTAGCAAATTACCCTGTAAAACGTAAGTAGTACAAATTTCCGTCAGAATTTTCTATCTTATCCCTGCAGGAGTTAACAAAACAAAGCCAGGTCGAAGCTTGTAGCAGCTATTTTACCAATTCAGAAGTCTTTTGTGCATGTTAGAATTAAATCCGTCTAGCTAGGTAACAGAATATGGATCATTTAGAAGTACTTAGCTGTAACCTTGGCTAACATGAATGAAACACTAAGCAGTGCGCTTGTAAACAGTGTAAATCAGTGTACACTGGAGTAAGGTAACATATCTGCAACACAGCCAGAAACTAATTTCTTGGTAATGAACTGTATTTATGGAAACTGTGCGAACAGTACCAGTTTGTCTAATTTATAGCATTCTGATCAGAAAGTCATCATCATCTACATGACGGGCACTGGTTGCCCAACGCTAACCTATACATTGTCTCTGATCATTGATTAGAAAATTGTAATATATACCTTTTTATTTTCTTATAGAACCATATAAACTAGGGTTGCACCGGTACAACGATTTGGCCGGTAACCGATAACCGGCCAACAAGATACCGGCCGGTATTTAATACTACAATGAATTCAGTAATTTCAGCGACTTTATTATGGCACTTATTTGGAATTAATTCACAGTTAACGAAAAAAGGATACTAAGGCTAAATGCATTGTGTGTGACGCTCTAGTTTCTCGCGGTGGAGACACTCCTAAAAATTTGTTACATCTGGACTCATTAGCCACATCAGACTTAAACATCCACATAATTTTAGCGAGTTCGAACGGCTGAAACATTCCAGTGAACATGACACATCATCCGGTTTAGCAACTGCGCGACCGTTACCGGAAGTATTTTAATTTTACTGAGACGGTTCTACCAAACATTTCTGCCAAGACCTCGGAAAAGGTTCTTGCAGCTATACATTGTGCCAATTCCTACAGTTTCACTACGGACTTGTGGACTAGTAGTTCAAGTAACGACGCCTTCATTTCCTCATTCATCTGTTTTACTATATATAAGTAACTTTCGAAGACGAGTTACCGATTCCGGATCTGGTTATTCCTGGCTAGTCCAAAGTGGTGGCCGGCATTTTCGGCTGCCCCCCGGCTCGAAGCCCCCTGCTGAGAAAAATAAACGTCTAAACGCGACAAAATCCGTAAAAAATTGCCCCCCGGCAAAATCCGGCACCCCCCGACAGGTGAACCCTGCTAAGACGGTATGGCATCGGAACCCTGATAAGTATATGAACCAGTTGCAACTGAATCGCTACGACGAATAATTCATAATCCACACAGCGCGAAGAAACAAAACAAGTGTGTTTACTGTAGCACATAAGCTATAACCGTTGCTTAGCTAGGCTAAAACTTCAAATCTGTAATTTACTGTTTCCACTAAGTAAGAAGCTCTAAAAACGCCAAAATACGATACATAATTAATCTAAATAAACAAGTTCGATACAAACGCTATCAACACAAAATACAATAGTGCCACAACTATTTTGAGCGGGTTTGACATGTTAGATATATAGGTTTTGTGAGACCTTGATCATGAAATTATCAAATCAGAGCTAGCGTAACTAAAGATAACAACGTCAAACAAAAAGTGTGAGTAAATCCATTTGTCGACAACTAAATTGCATTCAGTATTACCATAATTGATATACTGATAGCTGCACAACAGGGAGTAACCGGAATTTCAGTTCCGGCGAAAGGCAAAAGCCATACAGGAACCTGAATTCCGGTTTAAAAATTTTATTTGAAATTTTTCTTATTTTTGCTTCATTTGTGGTCCAAACATATATATATGTAATATACACAATGATCAAGTTCCAATACAACCGAACAAAAGAAAAGATTAACTCAGCAAATTGCCGTGTGAAACGTTAGTAATTCCAGTACGGATTTTCCATCTTAACCCTGAAGGAGTTTGTTAACAAAACAAAGCCACATCGATGCTTGTAGCACATATTTTACGCATTCAGAAGTCTGTGGGGTATGTTAGAATTGAACTGGTTCAACTCGGTAACAGAGTATGGATTTAGAAGTATTTAGCTGTAAGCTTGGCTATTATAAATTGCGTCAAGCACGAGCCAGTGCGCTTGTTAACTTTATCAGTCTACATCTAAGTAAAGTAACATGTCAGAAACTGCATTCTTGGCAACGAGCTGTATTTATTGAAACTGTGCGAGCAGTATAAGAGTTTGCCTCATTTTATAGCATTTTATTCAGAAGGTTATCATCATTATTATCTAGCTGACGGGCGCAGGTTGTCAAACAGTAGCCTAAACAATGTCTCTGTCCACTGATCAAAAAATTATAGCATACCTTCCTTTAGTTTCCTTTAAAATATACTAATAATTTCAACTTGCATACAGAATAACATGTAACAAAATGTATATATGTGTAGTAAAGGGAGGCGATTGGAGGCATAGCGAAAGTGTTTAGTCTAGGCTCCATCTATGTATGTTTAGTTACAAGCACATTCAGTTTGACGCAAAATACGCACCGCTTTATAGAGGAAGGCATTTTTTGCTCTGAGTTCCAAAAACCAACACATTTATCCATAAATAAACATTATTAGCTGCCTTCGTCTCTTCAAAGTTCCAGAGAGGCAATAATACCATCGCAATACATTAAATGTGAAAGTTATTTTTAATACATTTTAAATCCACTGTACCTTCCTTTCTTCTTTCATCTGTTTTACTATATATAAGTTTCGAAGACCAGGTTGTGGTTCTGCTTGCTGGTTCCGGTTCCGATTACTCCCTGCTGCAGTGTATACTATGTCGCAAATGAGCAGTTGTTTGTTTGCGACATTGCGGTTATGTGGTCAATACCGAGTCGGGAGATCGGTATGTCCAATGCTCAATGTGTAAGCGATACTACCACATTGCGTAAAAATGTGCTAGAAGGAACTAAAGAAACCGCAATGCCAGGGGTCCTGCGTAAGTATTTGCTGTTTGCCGTACACCGAAAGCTGGCTTGATGGGGTCAACAAAATATGGAGTGTGTTACTCGGTTATCTGAAGAAAAAATGTCTCCGCCACCGTAAATCAGTCGTGGCTTCCGTCAATGCCGATGAAAGTTTTGTTCGTCCTCGTGATGATCCTGGATACCATATCAGCGATGTGAGTGTTGGATCCTTAGTGTCTTAGAGAAAACTGTTGCAGAGATAAATGATCGCGAATGGCGTAAGTTTAACCTTATTATCTTTGGCATGGATGAATCTGACGATTTGGTAGCTTTAAACAAGCTTGAGACTGCAAGAAAAGCGGACAAGGAGGTGTATCGAGTTTTAACATTAAATGGGTGGGTAAGCATGTAACCACGAATTATACTAATCGCGGCAATGTAAAGAACCACAGGCTGAAGGTTGTATCTGATAATAGCTCGCAACGGAGTTTGATTCTGCAAAACTGCTTCAACTTGGCTGACAACACTGATGCCCTATTTGATAAAGTTGGCATAAAACCTGACCTTACTCTATTGCAGCGTGATGCCTACAGAAAGTTGTACTAGGAATATAAATCGCGAAATATTAAAGGTGAGCGTGTGACTATCTTTCGCCGGAAAGTTATTCCAGATGATAAAAATCCACGATCGTTCTCGTACTTTCAACGGATCTGCACGACAATCTGTTGTTCCACCTAGTTTTACGACTACTAGGGAACTGCACAAGACCCAAACGGTCTGTTCGATCAGTAGATAAGTACGTCTCTGCTTACCAGGTATTACCTTTACAACAATGAAAATGTTACTTGTACTAACAAGCCTCCTACTAATAATTTTAATATTGGCAGTTTAAATTCATCCAATGATTCTACTAGTATTGACCAATAATAGTTATATTAACAGCATAGTTTCCAATGTGCAATCGGTAGTACCTATACTAGACCATCTTCAACTGTTTGCAAGTTAAATGACATTTCTATTATAATGTTAACGGAAACTTGGTGCCGTGATGATTCAACTCTGAAATCTTACCAAATTATGTATAGTATCGACCTGCCAGAATGTTACGTGATAGAGGCGTGGCTGTTAAAGTTAGATTAAATTTAAAATAACACCGAACGACTTTTGACACTTCTAATTATGCTTACTGTGTGTTGTGAAATCTTCGTCAAATATAACATACGCCCGTTTCCACTGATATGCATGTATAGATCGCCGTTTAACACTATTGATGACAATAGTAGAATGTTTGATGTGGTTCGACGAGCTTGTCAAGCATACTTTTAGGTGTTGTTATGTGGCGACGTCAATTACAGAGACATCCACTGGAGAAATTTGACGTAGCATTCTCAGTGTAATAATATTATGAACATTGTATTGACTGCCGCCTCACGCAATTCGTTTTTGAACAAAATCTGAGCACCAATGTGTTAGACTTAATTTTGTAGTAATGCCGACATCACTGGTTCAGTAGACATTCGAGAACCATTGAGACGTTCATACCATTCCACTATCTGTTTTGAGGTTCAAAGTGTTACTTCAGGTACAAAGTCAGACACAGGTTATTGTTTGTCACGATGCGATTGGGTGATGCTGAGCAGTTTTTTATCAACACAATTACGCGACTATGCGCCGCTGACAGTTTAATCTGGATGGGAATCGCTTAGGTCTATTATCCATTCTGGCATTCAGCAGTATTGCCCCTTCGTTAACATAGTTCCATCGTTCACGTACAGCCTGGCACAACTACCGCGCATGGGCTGTAATTCGTCGCCAAAAGAATGCTGCAACCGCTTTCCGACACAATTGAAATGAGCATGCCTTGACTAGCTTGCGGCAGACCATGACATTCGTATTACTCGCATACAGTATCAAAGAAACTTAGCGTCTAAGCGTACGGCCAGTCCTAAGGCCTGGTGGAATTATACCAAATCGAAGCTTTCTTGCGGTATTCCTCATGGTCCGTTGATCTATGATGAGGGCTGCACTTTATCCGACGATTTTAAAAGTGCTAATGCGTTTAATAACCAATTTACCAGGGTGTTGAATACTCAGCCATACCAAAACCATTTTCCTTTAAAAATCCATATTAGACTTGATAATGTAACGTTTAGTGTCGTCGATGTCTGCGAAACTCACTAAGCTTAGGCAGTCGTGCGCATGTGTTCTAGGCGGTATTCCGAATCGACTTCTTGTCAAATGTGCCGGTGCTTTGGCGTTATCCATCTTGTTTCGCCTGTCGTTAAATACTGGTATATTATCAGGAGATTGGCGTATGGCAAATATTGTTCCGCTATATAAGAAAGGTACTAGATATAACGCCAACAACTATCGACCGATTAGCTTAACCTAGACAGGTTGCAAGGTTTTAGAAAGGTTTATCTAATCATCGCTTTTTCGACATATACGTACAATAAGACTTCTTTACGCCACGCAGTTTGGATTCACTAAAGGCAAAACGACTACGTTTGAAGTTCTATCTTTTGGCGAGTTTACAGCAACATGTGCTGACTATGGGGATCCCGTTGATGCTACTTTGACATTCGCACGGCATTCGATTCTGTTAACCATGTTTCCTCCGAGGCGTGTTTTGAATTCCGAACACGCTGTCTTCAAAAACCGATAAGCGCTGTTTGAAACATATCGCTCAGTATATTTCCTTTTTGCTTGTATTGAAGACCTTTTTGCCGATTGGTGTGTTTACATACAGATTACCCAACAGTGGCACAAATAATTTTGTTTCTGACCACGGTTACGCGTGATTCGATTAGCATATTTCTGACGACAGAAGAATCATTGGCAACTAAATAATTATCGTTAAATATGCTTCTGTATTTATTTGTCTTGAAAAGCTTTCGGCATTATTAGACATCAAGAGTGGCTGACATTCGATGTGTTTACATTCGCATTATCCATGTTTATCGCTCAAAATGTGTCATCTCGACAAGCGAGCCATATATGAATAGTATGTAATTTTCTTTCCAGTTCGAGACCGTTTTTGTGCTACGGTCATTCGCTATACATGTACCTTTATATTAATTATACATATAATTTTACAGGATTTTCTATCAAGAGGAGGCGTAATCGGTGTTGGAAAGTCTGCTTGTTCAAGTCACCAGCGCGGTGTCGACGGTATCCACACAGCCAAGTTCACCAGATGGTACTTCTACCGCTGCCAGAGAGCATCGTGGTGCCTCAATTTCATCCCATAGCTCCGATGCTAACTGCGACAAGGCATGCGGCGATGCAAACTCCGATCCAAGCGCGAGCGCCAATGAGCAAGAAACAACAAAGGCGACTAGAAAACGGACTCGGCATCAAGAAGCCTGGAGACGCAGTCAGGTGAAAGACGCCGTGACCAAGGGACTAGAACACACCAACTACCGCGGTCAGCTGATTCCTGCCAAACACGCTCCGATCGACAACCTGTTGTGTGGCAAAGTCCAATGCCACCTCAAATGCAACGAAAACATCAGCAACGAGAAAAGAACGGCGGTACACAACTATTTCTACAGCCTCACAAAGGATGAAAAACGCCGATATGTCTTTGGGACTCAGCGACGACGTGCCGTGAAGAGAGCCTGCAAACAACCAAAAAGCAAGAATAGAGGAGCTTCATACCAATCCTTCGTCACGATTGGCGATTCCGAGTTTCAGGTCTGTCATGATGCACTGGCTGCACTACTCTCCATCAGCGTAGCCAACATCAAGAAGATCCGTACTCAGACGCTTTTGTTCGGAGAAGCTGGGCCCAGTCTGAGTCAGACCGGGAAGCACAAAAATAGGCTGAACCGCGTCCCGCTTGACATCCGCGAAATGGTCATGGAGCACATCCGGAGCTTTCCGGCTGAGAAAATCAACTACTCTAGAGCACAGAACCCGAACAGACAATATCTCAGTCCTAAGCTATCTATTGCGATAATGCACAACCTGTATCAGCAACAACAGCAAACAGATGAAGCAAAGGTTTCGAAGCATTACTACAACGACGTCTTCAGTACCGAGTTTAACTACTTAGGGTTTGGAACGCCGCGCAGTGACATTTGCTCCGTCTGTGAACGCAGTGAGGAGGGCGTCAGCGAGCATAAGCAGCTGGCGGTCACAGCTATCGCTAAGATGAAGGAGGACCGTGAAGCTGCTTGCATAGATGACTCAAGTACTGTCTATGTTACCTTCGATGTCGAAAAAACATTGCCTTTGCCTAGGTTGGCGGTTTCTGAGGCTTTCTACCTCAGGCAATTGTGGTTTTATAATTTAGGGGTCGATGCAGTGAGACTGGTGTGGAAGGTCAGGGCTTTATGCATACTTGGACCGAAAATGAATTTGGTCGGGGCAGCAGCGAGGTAGCTTCATGCCTGCTCACTTTTTTGAAAACGAAATTTTTGTGGAAGAGCGACTTGTTGCTTGGTCAGACTCGTGCTCTGGCCAAAACAAAAATTTTTTTATCATTGCGCTTTGGCAGTATCTAGTGCTAACGAACCGGTTCGGTGTAATTGATCATAAATTCCCCGCAGTTGGTCACAGTCGTCTCGACAGTGACCGAGACTTTGGACACATAGAAACAATGGTTCGGAAACGGGAAACAGTATTTCTGCCAGACGAGTATCGCAACATCATCACCCAGGCGCAGCGCAAAAATGCCTTCAAGGTGTTCAATGTTGCTAATGCTATGATTGACGTGAAGCAGCTGGCTAATCGCCTAAATATTACTCGGCGCTCAAAAAATACACTCGGCGAGAGGGTCCCCTTCAAAAGCGGCATCCGGTGGATCCGTGTTGATACATTCGGGCAGTTCCAGTATCGCTGCAGCTTTGAAGAAGACGAGCCGTGGAAAACTGTAGACATCAGAAACCGTCGGCGATACAGTCGACATTTTGAACGGTATCGTTAGGCACGCCGGTCGAGCGATCAACCCGAAAAAGCACAGCGACCTCATGACTCAGCTTAAGTTCGTGCCACGCTACGCAAAGGAATTCTACAGCGATTTGACGGAAGGCGAGCAACAGTCGGACCCGGATTGACAATTACAGAAACTTTGGGTTAGTGACATGTTAGGTATAGCTGGTAATCATTCTCATTTCTAGGCTGTTAACCAAGTAAAAATGTTGAAGCTACTTTTTGCATTGATAAACCGGCACACCTGCAGAATGCTTCCAAGCAAAAAGTAGCTAACTGACTTCATTTCGATTTGGCACGCTGCCAAGATGTCAGCGGCAATGATTTTACACGTATAAAAATAGTTCCACCTGCAGAATACTTCCAAGCAAAAAGTAGCTAACTGACTTCATTTCGATTTGGCACGCTGCCAAGATGTCAGCGGCAATGATTTTACACGTATAAAAATAGTTCCATGCTTTCTTGTTCAAATACCAATGTATCAGCGTTATGATCTAAACACTTCAAAATTCCCAGGTTACAACACAAAAGTCAGTTTATGCTAGTTAGCTACTTTTTGCACGGAGGCCTTCAATTGCTAACCGTAGTCTAAAACTAAACAACAGGTATGTCAGTCAGCCACCGTGTCAGTATATTATGTGTCATTCACCCCCTAAACTGGTTTGCCCCCCCCCGAGCTACGGGGGCACCACACCTAGGCTCCCCCCTAGAATTTGGACCTGAAAAAAACCCCGGTTAGCCCAACAATATTCGCAAACTATGAACATTTTTGGTACCTAGAAAGCTTAAATTTTTGCAAGTCTGTAGGTCGCGACCTCGTTCCGCTCGGTCTGCACTTTTATTTCAAAATCAATATCAGTACTGCAATTTTTCACACAAGAATCTTCGGGCTTTACCATCACAGGGTATTTAAATTCGTTTAAACTCGCCCTATTTAGGTTATTATTTATCATTTTTGACGACATGTTGCATCCGTGGTATGCGGGTTTGTTGTAGGAGGCGAAAACCCTTACGATTGAGAGACAAAAAGACAATAAACACAAGAAAAATGAGCATAACTCATAATTATCCCACCTGAGGGGCAGCCAAAATATGTAACACGCTGGAGGTGCAGCACTGTCTGGGGAATTTCGCGTACTTTTGGTCGAACGTTCAACGCCGAGTGACAATTTTGTCTGTAATATGGTTACACACATACATTTTCATAGCTTATAGCGCTAACAAGGTCCTCGTTTGGATTTTAGGTTTAGGATCGAGTCCTGGCACAGTGACGTTGTGTCAAAATTTTCGCTGCTTCCAGCAATATCTCACTCCCTTTCCCACATATTCTGAGGGTTAAAAACTTCGTAGCTCAATGTGATTTGCAGTCGTAAATGCATTACTTACAATATTAACAGTTATTACCAAAACAAAGACATACTATTCCGGGCTTACTGCATTGCGTTGGGGTGTCGTTATTAAGCTGTAAGCTGTAGGGCTATTGAGTTCGAAATGCCCATATTTTTTAAAAAAGGCACCGAAAAACCCATATCGATTTAAAAAAGCCCCTTCGTTTCACATCATAATTATGTTCCGACATGATGGTGTCCTCTGTTTGATATAGTGTCTCATAGTATTATTTATTATCTTTGCCTCTAACCCTTACAAATTTCTGCCTCAGCGCACCAGCACTCTCAGTCTGAACAACAAAAACATAGCAGCACATTGAAAACTCAAACCTCTAAATCGCGACATGGAATCAGTAGCCTTTTACTCCCTCGATGTGACAAGCTGTAAACACTGTCATCGCGGAAGGTTGCTGGCTGAGAACATTGCTCGAGACCGAATTCAATGTCAGCCGAAATTTGCGACATCGAATAGGCGCAAATACGTGACAATTGAGAATATCTATCAGTGTCATTAGTAGAGTCGCCGGCTATGTTGGAGAAATGCGAACTATGACGTCCGGCCTGTGGTTCAAAATGAACAAAAAGTTTTGGACTTGGCAATCCGAGAGATTCAGCGAAATAAATGTGATGGGCAGTGTAGCAGTCCCGGTATGAGCCGACTGAACCACATTCTAACGGTATCTCAACGATTGATTCAAACGATGAATCTGAAATAAGAACAGGGGACATAAAATATATAAATTGATACTACTGTTGTTCAAGTCTAAGTTAGGTTGAGGCAAGTCCAAATCATGAAACAAATTTACTTTTGATAACCTAATAAAAAAGTTGATAGTTTATAGTCAACGCTTCGTAACGTTCCGTAACAAACGAAGCAAGTTAACACTTCATATGATGCAAGAGTAAACTTAAAATGCGCCCCCAACCATCCTCTTTTGACACCATGCACAAAACGTTGTTAGCGAACAAAACTCGAATTTCAACAGCCGTATTCAATTTCGACATTTTTCTGTTCCATAGCGCCATTAGCGAATGCAATTCGGTCCCTGTACATTAACACCAGTGTGTTCGCGAACATTTTCAAATTATAATGTATGGAATATGAAACGGACTAATTTCTGTTCTTTAACGCAAAGATGAAATTTGTGTTCAGTGTACAACTGAATGGCAATCGCTTTTGTCAAAAGAGGATGGTAAGGGGCGCAGCTTAAGTTTACTCATGCATGACAGATATAGGGAACAATATTTGTCATGTTTTTACAACAAACTATGTCGAGACAAGATTAATAATGCCACACGTTTCGAATTATTTATAATCATAACCAATTTTTGTTCTTTTATTAACATCCAATGATAGTATTTATTATTCGGTGCAATTGTACAATTGTTTTCACACAGTATTTATTGTTCAGTGGAATTGTACAATTGTTTTAATAGCAGCCATATTATAATTTTTCAGTATATGAGTTTTTCAAAATTTGTTGTGTGAATTTTGTACAATTACAAATTTCACTGTGTATTTTTACGGCATATAATGGCTATCTGCGGAAATGCTTACAAGCATACAATTTTCAATTTTTCTCTAAGATTGTCACGTTAATTATATACGCAAACTTATAAAGCCGATTAAAACGAGTTGTCCGTGAGAAAGACACATGTCTTATACAAAGAGACTAGATTTTAAGTGCTAAATTGGCTCTTTCACCGTTCAATTATGTTCAATCGTTGAATTTTCTTTAGCATTTTTCTGATCATCAGGTTTTGACTGGAAAGTCGCCTAAATCGGATCTGTGCGTTTTTGTATTCTTTTTTAAACTTAGGTATGCATTTTTATGAATCTTTGTGCAAATGCACCCTATTGTGCACAAAAAACCTGTGCATGAGTATATACACTATACAGACATTAAAGTGACGCAATACAAGTGAGTACTATCAAGACAAGTCGTGTGGTTTTTAAGCTGTAATATTCACTATTCAGCACAGAATACCACCTCGTCATACAATAAGTGCTGATTCGCTTTGTCAATGCTACCAGTAAAGCTTACGCTGCATCACAGCCTATGTTGTTTAATGTTTTAAAATTGTCTACAGCCCGACCACAACTAATAGTCAAAAATTATATCAATCAATATGCTCTATTATTATGGATAGCGTGCTAGCTAAGAACCAACGGCATTATACACATACAAACGCTAAAAAATGCTTTTGCTGAGTGCCCCCAATGTTTGAAAAGTTTATCACAGTTGGTAGTGTGCCTAAGATAGTGAACTCTGAGCGTTGACCATGCACTTTAGAGCTAGCTATTTTGAACACTAACTTACAAAATATCAGCCAATTTGCTTTGATAGTTCAAGAGATGTTCCCGCTTATTGCATATTTAGGCAATTACTATGTCAATAACACCCTTATAGCTCAAGTGGCTGCAGGGATAATGCCTTTTTGTTATTTTGCAACTCATGGGCCCATGTAAAAATCTCTTTTGACCCAGATCCTGTATCCCAAATAGCCACAAGGCAAAGCATGATACACACCCGTCTAGAGCTTTTTGTCCTACAAAAAGACCCCATTTGTCATCTTATATCTTCGGTGGACATACAATCCAAAAGGTGTTTTGTTGGGACCCGTATCTACCCGACCCGACTTGGCTCAGTTTTAGAACCCGAAGGCGTTATAATCCATTTTTACTCTAACTACAAAGTACAAATAGAGATTTTATGTTTCCGAATGAGATTTGGCCTAACCGAAGTTGAGTTATGCGTATGACCCAGAAAACACAGAATCGGGCCCCGTCGAGATTTCCCACTCTGGCCAGTGGGAGTTTTCCGCTACGCTCGCTCCACTCACTTTCCTCAGAATTCAATTGCAATGTGTACTGCGTTGCTGGTTCTGCTCGTAAAACAAAAAGCATTTAAGCGCCTTGTAAGGTATGATTACCAGTTCGGCCGCTATATACACATAATAGTTTAACTGGCTGGTATGTAAAACATACTTTTCCGTCTATCATCAACGCACGCTCTAACCAGCTTAGTGACGCTTTCAACTTGTCGAATCCTAATGTTAAATTGACGAACGTTACGAACTAAGAACAGGAAATTATTATAATGAAAAACGCCGACAATTTCCGATGACACTGTATGCGGAACTGAGTCATTCGTTTCGATTGTTGTAACATGACCGACATCCCAGTCCCACTTCTGAACTTTGATTCTACAACAATATGCGAAAAGACGATAGCGTAAGAAAGTATTAAATAGATAGATCAAAACTCTTTCGAGGTCATACCTCAAAACCTGAACATTGTTGTTGTAAACTTTTGATTCAAAAGTGCTGCCTACCATCACTCTTACACAAAACCGAATTATTTCAAGATTTCACTGCCTAGACATATCTAATAATGGAATATAATTCTAACACTTGCTAATTTCACAACACGTCGTTAATAAAAGCAAGAAAAATCTATACAATGCTCCTAACCGTTCTGCATGGCATAGAAACTCATTCGTTCCACATGAAGAGAAGTCCAATTTAAACTTGTAGTTCAAAACCATGTTTCCCAAATTTCGTCCACTAAAATAAAATTACATTCTTAATAATAAAAATTACATTCTTAATGATAAAAATATTCTTACTCGTGTCGCGCTTTACCATTAGAACGGTAATTGTAATCAGGTTTCACCTGATGCAGAACTCCAGCAGTAGCGAGTGGAACTTCGTTACCCGATGCCGTTATCACTACTTGAGATTTATCGAAAGTTGGCGGCAGTTGGAACGTTGATTGCCGTCGCTCATTTAGAACTAGCGAATACGTTCCTGCAATCAATCATTACGTAATTAAAGCAGGCTTCATTGTTAAAATAATATAACAGTTGGATTTTTTTTGTAAATTGCAAACCGCAGGCGGCCGTTTAAAGGACTGAGCTTGGTTTTATCCATGGTTGTCATTATTTTTATTCATCTGTAGCAGGATTTGTGTTTGATGTATATATTTATTACGATTACTCTAAGATCTCTAGAATCACTGATGTTGGTCTGATACGAGTTAAGCCCACCATCGCATTCATGGCTTTCCAGAGCCGCCAGGTATTATGGTCGCCCCAAAGTGCCACAGTTCAGCCTCCCAAACATTTTTTGCACGACTAAAAATAGATCAATCTTTTGCTTGACGATAAAAATGAACCAGTTCTTCCTTATGAAACTAAACAAATCCCTAAATTTCTGGCCTACATGATTAAGAACACTATGATTGCCGTCAATCAATAGGGCTTCACTGCATCATAAATGTGTAATTGCATATTTTCTGTGAATCAGCTATTTATACTATTTTCATAAATTTCAGCGCTCCCTAGTTGGATCTGGAAAAAACCGAATTCCCTCCGTTCGGTTCCCCTATACAGTTTGGAAGCAGTTTGGGAAAACAAGTACTCTGCGTGTCACAAAGCCTATAAAAGATTATGTAATAGAGCATAAAACAACGTATAACCAAATACATGATGATCCTAAATCCTTTCGGCAAACCAGATTGGCCACTGGTCGTTCTTAAACCCTTGAAAATCTCTTAAAGAAGGGAATAACACGAATTCCGTTCCGGTTAGTGGTGCCGTCCGGCTAATTTGTGCTGTGAACCAAGTTATGGTTTCACGTGTTTGTGAAGTGGCGGAATTTGTCAAAGTCAACATACAAACTAGAGTACAAATGCAGCACAATTCTTGGTGCTATATACTTTAAGTCTATTCGTCTACGCTGGAACTTTTGATTAGTACTTTATCCAATCAACCTGTTCTCCACCTTTACTTAACAGTTTATATGGCACAGCGAGATGTTACTCAATCAATCACAAACATATTCAATTTTTAGGTAGTCCTTAGTCCAGTATTTATTAGCTGTGCCATTGCCCGGCGGTTCCTCCTTAGTATCCTGTGACCAAACAACTACTGCCAATATCTGTCTATATCACCTAACTCTCATATGCTCGTACTAGCACAACAATAATTAATTTACTGTATTTTACTTTGCTGAAAATTGTGTAACGCTAATGAAAACGGGCGAGCATGGTTAGTCTGGTTTCATCGCCCAATTCAAGGTTCCATATTGGATTTCTAGCGCAGCCGTCAAAGGCACAGATAGACAAAAATACATGCACGATTTTACATTAAGAAAAACAATGGCGGAGAATTTTCAGAACACAAAAGTGACTTGCCTTCACAAGTATAGGAAAGACGGTACCTAAACTTGCTACATACGTGGAGGCATAGGGTAGTAACGAAAAAATATCAAATCCTGTGACAACTGCTGGATGGTTCTATCCAAGTTAATCCCACTTTACACGCGACAGATTACACGATTTTGATCCAGATATATTTTCATAGACTGACGAAGGCTAAACATATGTATATACTTAGAAATTTTGAAAACAATTCGTTATTTGGTGCAGGTAGATAAATTTGCAGTCACACTAGCCTATCCACAGCGGAGGGACACCCACTTTCGAAATCCCCCACGTTTTTGAGATTTTCCCCATCTCCATCCTTCCACTCGGTCGAGATCCCCATGTTCAACTAAATCCAAAAATTTTGGATGTCAGAAAATTTATATTTTTTGTTTGCAAATTGTTTTTAAACATTAATTACCACTATTTATAATGCTAAAACATCGTTTTATACCTTTGCAATACATTCACGGCATTAGAACCTCATGAAAATATTGGAATATTTAGTGTTTTACACTGAATTTGTCCACCACTTAGACATTTCCTAAACGAATGAACATTCGGCCACCTAAAGTTCCCCAACCACTTTTCGGAGCAACGCGGACAGGCCAATCACATAAGTACAGTAGAATTTTTCTAATATCATGCAGGAATTGTTCGTCTTAACCTTATATATTAACAAAACAACGATAGTTGGAAACGTCCGAAATTTATAAGTTGTTTTACCTTATTGATAAGACCAGGTTCCGGTTTGGTTCCGTATAATATCGGCTCTCGTTACTGACCGCCATATAGGTATAATACAGTTATGCTGTTTTCTAGATAACCACTCCATGATATCCCACGAACTGAAGAAGCTATACAGCCTATTATAAATGTCTTTGGAACGCAATGTATATAATAAGAAACAAGTGAAAGCAGACCATATCCGGGAGATCGAGTTCGTGGATCCTAAACCAATTTAAAACCATTGAAAAGAT
This sequence comes from Trileptium ribeirensis, assembly GCA_030248225.1. Taxonomy (NCBI): domain Eukaryota; kingdom Metazoa; phylum Nematoda; class Enoplea; order Enoplida; family Thoracostomopsidae; genus Trileptium; species Trileptium ribeirensis. The sequence continues at coordinate 15,103 of JASANE010022539.1, read as the reverse complement.
GACAAATATTCGTACTGAACACTATATAATCAAACCGTCGTATTAAACGTTGCGAAAACCGACGTAGATCATTCCTGATGCACTTCACCTACACGTAATACAGGCAAAAATGAAGACAGACTAAATTCTGGAAATCATGTCGGTTCACTGTTAAACCCTTGGGACACTGAAAAGCAAGGAGTAATTCAATAACCATACCCAAGCCGGAATTCTGAATACAAAACTTATTTGAAATTTTTTGCATTTTTGTTTCAGTTATGGTCCGAACACAAGTTTAATTTGGTCATTTTCACAACTTGATAAAACACAACCCCAGGAATTATTCTACTTACCGATATGCCATTTATTATGTTAACGAAACTACGTAAAACGGATGTTTACATGAATGAATGAATGACAGCAAGAGGGGTTAATGTAATCTGGTTGGCCCCCCGGTTCTTTCCAGCACCCCAATCTGTTTGAAGAATCTAATAATTTATCCTATTCCAGAAACCTACTAATTGGGTCAATTTTACTTGATGGCCTTGAGAGCTATCCAAAATTCCATGCCCAAAGAATTTCAATCTTAAATCTCCTAGTTTACTGCATTCAAAATTCAAATGTTTTGCAGTCTCCAAATCTTTACCAAACCTTCTACACTTATAACTGTCTTCAATCTTCAGAGTTTTCAAATGTTTCATAAAAATATCGTGATCAGTGAGAAACTGCACGGCGATTCTCATTCTGTCTTTATTTAATTTTCATAGAAACATGGATTTCCTTTTACCAATTTCTTTGAAGAAACATCTAGTCTGCAAGCATTTGTTTCCATCGCGCCACTGATGGTCTTTTAAGAAAGTCTTAACAATTGTATTACTTATAGGAATACAAGGTTCGGGACCCACAAACACAGTGTCCGATCTCTTCTTAGCCAGTCAATCAGCCACTTCATTCCCAAACAACCCAGAATGTCCTATCCCAATCTAGTTTCAAGCTATTCATCTTACCAACCCTATTAAGATGCTTTATGCATTATTGCACGCACCGAGACATGATTCTGGAATTATGTAATGCCGTAAGTGCAGCTTGACCATCACTAAAAATAGCGATACTTCTGTTCCTAAGTTTCTTCTCTTGTAAAAATTCTGCGCATGTGCATATAGCTATAACCTCTGCCTGAAAAACAGTTGCATGTCGACCAAGTGGGATGAATAGTGATACTTTATTTGGAAAAGACACCCCCCACAACTTCTTTCATTGCCCCTGTTGATCGCCGATTCATCCGTGTAAGATACTATTTCAGTACTTTCCACAGAGTCGACGATAAAGTCCTCATAAAACCATAATTGGTTATTCCTGGTGGCTACAACACTATCTGAAGGCATGCCCGGCTACAACACTATCTGAAGGCATGCCCAGAAGGGGACCATATCTGACAGCTTCTTCCGCTATCGTCGGTTGCCCACGTCCTTTAAATATATAATCACTCCAGAGTCCCATACATTTGAGTCTGTGGTATTACTGCAGCGCCAATTCTTTAGCCAATACATCAACAGGTGTGATAGTCAACACCGCTTGCAAATATAGCGGTTCTAGTTTTAGTTTTGGACTAACGTTATAGAAAAAATTACCTTTTACTCCCTCAAGTTTGGCAGGAGCACCACCATGAGGAGCGGCTCCTGAATCAGTGCAACGACCAGGCCCGGTGCCAATCTAATTTTTGATTCTAGTTCAATTTCACATGTCCTAGAATGCTGGCTGTTAATCTGATATACAGTCACGGGAGCTTCATCATGATGAGCTAAACCTGCAATCATCTGGTCATATTTTGCAGTCCGAACAACTCGGTCCACACTCATTTTGGTTGGGTTTGTTCTATCAATCTGAACTCTCCACAATATAATCAATTAACTATTGGTGGCTGGGACTAGCGGGACGATCGTCCGCATAGGAATCTAGAGCGCGATCCCGTCCCAAGCCAACTCTGACTTCAGGGTCAAATTACTGAATGTAAGTCATTTCATATCTTAGTCAGTTCCCTTTGGCCCGAATGAACTCCCGAATTTTTGGAGCCACCCTGAAGCCAAAGAGACGACCATGCTGTCCAGGTTCCTACAGTCAATTTTCCTTTTCATCACTTCCCGGTCTTCAGGTAGACTCCTATTGCCCACATCGGACACAAAGCAAACCACTTTAAGTTTTCACTCAGATGCAAGTAAAACTTCTATCAGAGGCACCCCCTGAGAGGCCTTCATTTTTTCCACAATCCTCTTAACGAAGTCCAAGGTTACCTGATTATTACAGGTGATACTGAAAAACCTTTGCTGAGACCAGAATCTTCAAAGTCCAGCTCCCTAGCCAGTGGGTCAACCTCAATGGCATGCACCAATACAAGGAAGAGGTCCTCCGCTTCCTGTTCAGAAATCACCTTCCAGACATTGTCCTTTTCAACAATGACAGCATTCAACGCGGATGCTGCCGCCATTCTATATGACTCCACCTTCGTAGGAGGTGTGGGTTTTTCATCTCTTTTAGCCTGTTTGTTAGGGCCTTCCGGAGTGGTGCCCTACACTTCCCTTTTTCTCTTCTCCTGTCCTGCCGAAGCAGGTACATCAGGTTGCGGCAATTCATTTTAATTTCCTGGATGGCCTCTGCTGGCTAGGCAGCAAGCAGGCGCATCCACTATTGTAATTTTTTGGACTCCAGTTTCAAGGTTTGGCGATCGACGCGCCTCATCAATGGCAACACCAGTGTGGGTGCTCATCGTGGCCGTCGCTTCGCCACCATTTGGCCCGACCACCGAGCGGCCGGGTGTGGTCCCCGAAAATTGTGAGGCTCGATTGCCGGCTACCGGGGCACTATTATTTTCGTTACTCATGTAATGCTCAAAATAGAATAATAATAATATAGAATACACACTTATATACCATAACTACATAGTTATATATAGCCTATATGCAATATATAAGAATACAACATATAGGAGAGGAATCTTGGGGGAAAGAATGATAGCCTAAGCGGTGGAAAATTTGAGACAATCATTGATCCCCCTAAGGGCCATATTGTGGGCCCGGTGGTTTGATGCCGCTGCACAGCTTGATGATTTATCAGTTGTGCAGCGTTGCCCGCGAGGGTACGACGAGGACGCAAGCCACCAAGATAAATATGATCCTTTGGTATTAGGATAAACCACCATGGATAAGTTATGTTTACATATAAATATATATATATATGTTCGAATTTACACTAAACATTCAACCAACATCGCATGACAACTTACCGTAAAATTTATAAAAACTGAAGGTGTCACATTTATTTTTCGCGCACACGATTATTCGTTTATGATGTTGTTGTTTTTGGTTGGCAAACACTTGAACAAATCCATAGCCAGATCGGAAGTCGTTTCGCTCCAAACCGTTCCAATCAATATCGTGATCTTTAGAATTCACTGGCAACAACGATGTAGCGTTCAAAACAACGAACTTTTTTGAGTCCAAAATAACTATAACATTAGAATCTTCGAGATAGATTTGTTCCCAGATTTTTTCTGATCCGACGTACACATCCCGATCTGCAACTGAGCCGTGAAAGTACGTTAATGCTGACACAGCTACGTAATAAAGTAATGCAAGAAAGAAATAACTTCTGATAGTATATTCCATTCCATTAGTAATGTTTGACGTAAAAACAACCTAGAACATTATTTACGACATAATTATTGCAATGCGTAGATGAATCTATTATCCCAATGACAAGCCGGCACGGTCCAACTTCGACTTCAATAGAATTGAATCTAAGTGCAATGTATTAATATATACCACAATACAGACACATTTATACAGTAACAATAATGAAATCTGAATTACTGTAACAAACCGATCAATACTTAAATTTATACGTACACCCGTTTTTGGGATTCGTAGACAAAGTCAATTACTCTCGGCCTGCGACAGTCCCAAGGCCGAGGTGATGGCTATTTTCAACACATTTCCTTTAATTTATGCATGCGTAAACTTAAGCTGCGTTGTCTTCCATCCTCTTTTGAAATTAACGATTGGCAATCACTTGTTCAGTGAACACAAAATCTATAAAATTACATGAAAACAAAAAAATGGGGCTTTAGGTAATGCATCCAAAACCATGAACACGAAATAGGCTGCTTGCTGATTGCTTCTGAAGTGTTAGCGAACGCCTTACTTCTCGACTAAAGGTTAGAGTCGTGAATTTTCGATTTTGTTATCGAACAGAACACGACATATTTCCGTTTTACAATCTTGTTCGGGAACTTAATAATCTTCTGTTATAATTATATTAAAACGTTCGCTAACGCTGGTTGCACAATAACTCTATTGATAATATCCAGAATGGCTGCTGTTACTGAACTATACTGGATACTGGTTATAAGGAATGCACGTTCAAGTGTGTTGTTAGCGAACGTCTTCAGTTTAAAATATATGCTGAAAAAAACAAGTATATACTAAAATAATGAACGTACGAATATGATGTTCATGAACGCTTTCGATTTCACGCGTAAACATTTCCCTTTTGCATTACTTTTGATATTTTCAGCATTTTACTCGTGATTAATTTAATTGAAGTATGGAACCAGTGTTCGCTACCCCGTATTATATCACCACATCAATGTTCGCGAACAGGTTTTTATGTGTAAAGGCAAACGCACCCATTTATCAAGCAAAAAATCTGTAACGTTTGCGAACACCTTTAGCTAGGAAATGTTAATATTAAAGCGTTGACTTGCAACTTCCACCTAAATTCTCTTTCACGTCCATGGTCGAACGATGTCATGTTCGCGAACAAAACATACGGATTTAACGATATGCTGTATTCGGCTCCCGGATTTCCGGTTAAAATTTGATTAAGGTTTTTTCCATTATTATTTTAACATATTTTAGTTATGGACACACGTTCGCGAACAATCAACACATAGTTAATATCCTTTTTAGTACTAATGAAGCTCGCTTGCGAGCCAAAATTCGAGTAGTGAGAACAATTCCCCCAAGCAGAAGTGTGAAAAATATTTGCCACACAATATTTTTGACACTCGCAATGAGCTTGTCGGCCCAGAAAACCCCATATCCGACACTAAAACCAACAATAAACACACATTCAGGTGCTTTTCCCACGACTTCTCACCAAAAATTGCGAAAACGTCATTTTTTATGCCAAGTATGAACCAGAAGTGTAAAAAAATATTTGCCCAACAATATTTTTAACACTTGCAATGAGTTTATCTGCCCAGAAAACCCCATATAAGACACTAAAAGCAACAAAAACACACATTTAGGTGCATTTCCCACGCTTTTCACCAAATATGAAATTTGGCGCCAACTATAAGCTTATAGACTCCAGATTGGGAAGTAGTTGAAAAACTTGTTATATATCATTGGAAAGCCCTGGTAAAGCTACATGGAATAGGCCTATTAGTGCGGATACCTCGTTTACTTATTGAGAAAAGTCGCAAAAAATGGAGGGGGTGCCCGAAAAATGTGACAAAATGACGTCATTTTGCCCCATAACTTTTCCCACGGGAAAAAATTCAAAAATCGGGCTCCGTCACTACCCCTAAATCGACCATTGTGGTTCGAATGAGCTATAGTGCATCAAAATCGGCCCCACAGTTATCGAGATCCAGGTGCGACAGACACAAACACAGACAGGACCTCCTCAACCCCCTCCAGAGCCAAAATGGAAAATTCTCGTTCCACTCGCGAGCGTGTGCGCACACAATATTTATAGAATTGTATACATCACAGAACTGTTCGCGAATCAATCATACCGTTAAGAATATCAAGAATCGTGTTGGCATAACCAAAAATTTCAACATGCAAGTAGCGTATTTAGCGTTTCGGAACGAAGTTATGGTGAAAGTGTAAAAAGGTGCATTCTGTTAGCTAACGTAACTTAAACGTTTTGTAATTAGATACTAAGCGCTCGCAGAAGTTTGGAAACACCGTTAGGCTATCTTTACTATTAGTTTGTTCTCTAACAAAATTTTGTACGTGATGTCAAAAGAGGATGGCAGGCGGCGCAGCTTAAGTTTACTCATGCATTACTATATATATACAAATCACACATGTTCAAGGGCCGAGGTCCCACGGAAGTAAGCGGCACCGTAGAGAGGGGTGGTGGTCAAACGGCCGGCGTGAGTTAACTTTTTAAAAGTCCATACTTTCCTGCAATTTTGCTAATTTTACCCACTATTTGCTAACAGGTTCATTAAATATAACGGGATTGAGACTATTACAAATATTTCCCTATTTTTGCGAACCTTTACAGCGCCGCGGAGAGGGCTGGGATGGAACACCTGAATTGAGGGGGTCGGCACTTCGTTTAGAGGAGGGTCCAGCGCATCAGGGGATAACCTCCCCTAGAACTATGAGCATGTGTGATATAAATTTACGTGACCAGATTACGATCGATTTGCTCGATTACGCGAAAGAATCGGTTGAACTCAAGGTGGTACCGCTGCTGTGCCATCGTCGACTTTTGAGTGTTTTTCATGAGAACTAGGTCGTCGCTGTTGAAGGTTCGTTTTTTCGCTGCTCGATCGAAGTATTGCTTGTATCGGCGTTGGGCTAAAAATCACCGTTTCCGTTCTTGCTCCCGTGCTAAGGTTAATTTATCGAAAAATTGGGTTGCGTATTCTTCGTCGGTTGTTGCCGAAAGATATCCGTGAATGGGGTTCTCTCCGGGTAAATCAGGACCACGACCATGAAGTAAGAAGACAGTTTGCCTGGTTGATGCATGGACTGCAGTTCGATGTGCATATTCAGAAATTCGTTTTAGCGAATAGGTACCAGTTCCGTTGTGGGTTTAAGCATCGCTTTTACGTTTAGAATCATCGCTCCGCTAATCCGTTGGCTTGGTGTCGATATGGTGGAAAAATTTTCTTACTTCCGATTATTGCATGTTCCTAAGTGAAGCTTTTGGCGATAGAACACGGGCCTCGGTTGACTAATACTACACGGAGGGCTACTTGTCGACATATGATTCGTTCTACGAAAAATTTAGTAACGGTGTTGTCAGTTTGGTGAGGGATAGGAATTGCTTCGAGCAATTTGGTGAAATAGTCCATAAAACAAATGATGAAATTGCTGCCGGGTGTGGTTCTGACCAGTCCGCAATGGGGAACCCCCACTTTCCAAATCCTCCATGTCCGTGAGATTTTATTGCATGTCCGTCCCACCCCCAACTCGGCTGGAACCAGCCATGTTGAACTAAATCCAATAATTTTTATGTCTGAAAATTTATGTTTTTGTTTGCAAATTGTTTTTTCAACATTAAGTACCACTATATATAATGCAGGGAGGAACTTGAATTCCGGTTCCGGCGAAAATCGTGTTCCGGTTACGGTTCCGGCAAAGGGCAAAAACCATACCGGAACCAGAATTCCGGTTTAAAAATTTTGTTTGAAATTTTCCACGTTTTTGCTTCATCCTGTAATCCAAACATATGTAATATATATTATACAATGATCAAGCTCCAATACAACCAAGCAAAAGAAAAGATTAACTAACCAATTAGCCGTGTGAAACGTAAGTAGGGCACATAATTTGAGCAGGAATTTTTCATAATAACCTGCAGGAGTTTGTTAAATCAAAGCCAGGTCGATGCCTGTAGCAGCTCTTTTACACATCCGGAAGTCTGTGGGATACGTTTGAATTAAACCGATCCAACTCACTAACAGAGTATGGCTTACGCAAAAGTACTTAGGGTATGCTTGGCTAACATAAATTGCGTCAAGCACCCGCCAGTGCGCTTGTAACCTTGGTAAATCAGTCTAAATTGAAGTAAACTAACGTTATCTGCAGCGCAGCTAGAAACTGCTTTCTTGCCAATGCACTGTATTTATGCGAGCAGCATCACAGTGTGTCTCATTTATAGCATTCTGATTAAAAAGTTATCATCATTATGATCTAACTGACGGGCACTGTTTGTCCAACGCTAGCCTAAACAGTGTCTCTAACCACTGATCAGAAAATTACCTTCTACCTATTATTTTCTCTTAGAATCATATAAACCAATAATTTTAAGCTTCCTACAGAAGAACATGCAATAAACGTATGTGTAGTAAAGGGAGGCGACCGGAGACAGAGAGAAAATGTGTATTCTACGCTCCAAGCTTTGTAAGCATATTCGATTTGACGCAGTATATATATATAATGGTGTATAGTGGAAGACATTTTTTGCTCTGAATGTCCAAAAACCGACATATTTGATCGATAAATAAACATTATTAGCTTCCTCAGTCTCTTCAAAGTTTTAGAAAGGCAATAATACCATCGCAAAACATTAAGTTTAAGGTAAATGTTATTTTTAATGCATTTTATATCCACTATACCTTCATTTCTTCCATAATCTGTTTTACTATATATAAATTTCGAAGACCAGGTTCCGGATCCGGTTTAAATGGACGGTTCCGGTTGCTGGTTCCGGTAAATTTCGGTTCCGGTGATTTCCTGATATATTTATACAATAGACCAATCAGTTATATTTAGCACTATTTTTTTCATATTTCACAATTTATAGACTTAGGTTCCACAGTAATAAACATGGTCAGTTTATAAACATTCAGCGTTTTTGTAGCCTTTTAATTAAACAGTTCAGGTGTGCTAAATTTTGTGTTTTTTGAAATTTCACTGTGTTTTTGCACTAAGAAAAACACAAAAAACGCTGCTTCCTAAACATTAGTCGCGATAACGTAGGTCTAAGAACTTAGGCTCAAATACTAGGTAGTTGTAACATAACCTAAATAGAAAAGTAATAAGAATAGAGATAGCCGAGTGTCATAAGTGGCCGAGTTGAAAGAAAAGTCGAGAGGTCAGACTGTCCAAGAGTTACTGTCGAAATACTAGCGCGATCTAAAATACGGATACTACAAGAAATAGTGCCGTAAGTGGTCTACGGGTACCAGATATCAGTGCCATAATATTTTACCTCATTTTGCAATAAACATTACTTATACCTACGTGTTTATTGTTCAACTATTTGGAACTCGAGTGATTAGAGCCGAGCAAGCATCACGCCGCATCACAAAATATAAGGCATAGTACCGATCACGAGAAATAAATACGCGTGCCGCCAGATCGTCCCACCGGAATTCTACTAGCCACACCTCGGACCACACATCTTCTGGTGACTAATCCCGTTCCATTGTAATACCGATAGCCGTCATAAGGAAAAGTACCCACCCACCCCTACCCCAAACAATCCACAAGAATATGACATGGTCTGCTAGACTTCACAAGTAGTGCTACTATATTCGGAGCCCACCTACACTGTCGCCCTGGTTTTGCTCACTCGACACGAGGGCCGAAATTTTTAACGTATTACTAACTCTAAGTTATGCTATTCTATCGCTCCTAGTACCCTTATGACAGGGAATAACCGGAACCGAAATTTACCGGAACCGTCCATTTAAACCGGATCCGGAACCTGGTCTTCGAAATTTATATATAGTAAAACAGATGATGGAAGAAATGAAGGTATAGTGGATTTAAAATGCATTAAAATAACTTTTACATTAAACTTAATGTATTGCGATGGTATTATTGCCTTTCTGAAACTTAAGAGACTGAGTAAGCTAATAATGTTTATTTATCGATCAAATATGTCGATTTTTGGACATTCAGAGCAAAAAATGTCTTCCACTATACACCATTGCGTACACTGCGTCAAATCGAATGTGCTTACAAAGCTTGGAGCGTAGAATACACACTTTCGCTCTGTCTCCAGTCGCATCCCTTTACTACACATACGTTTGTTGCATATTCTTCTGTAAGAAACTTAAAATTAATGGTTTATATGAGTCTAAGATAAAATAATAGATAGAAGGTAATTTTCTGATCAGTGGTCAGAGACACTGTTTAGGCTAGCGTTGGACAAACAGTGCCCGTCAGTTAGATGATAATGATGATAACTTTCTAATCAGAATGCTATAAATGAGACGCACTGTGACGCTACTCGCACAGTTTCAATAAATACAGTTCATTGCCAAGGAAGCAGTTTCTGCTTGCGTTGCAGATGTTACTTCAATTTCACCTGATTTACAAAGTTTAAAGCGCACCGGCTGGTGATTGACGCAATTTATGTTAGCCAAGCATAGGCAAGTACTTCTACGTAAGCCATACTCTGTGACCGAGTTGGACCGGTATAATTCGAACGTACCCCGGAGACTTCTGAATTTGTGAAATAGCTGCTACAAGCATCGACCTGGCTTTGATTTAACAAACTCCTGCAGGTTATTATGAAAAATTCCTGTTGAATTACTTGCCTTACTAATGTCTTACATGGCAAATTGGTTAGCTAATCTTTTCTTTTGCTTGGTTATATTGGAGCTTGATCATTGTATAATATATATTACATATGTTTGGATTACAGGATGAAGCAAAAAACGTGGAAAATTTTTTCAAACAAAATTTTTCTAAAATTCGGGAATTGCCTCGTTCCGGTATGGTTTTTGCCCTTTGCCGGAACCGCAACCTGAACACGATTTTCGCCGGAACCGGAATTCCGGTTACTCCCTGCCTTATGACCACTTAATTTCATTACATTTTTATTGGAAATATTAGTATTATTAAAATAACTATGAGGTTCCGTTAAGTATATACCTAAATGTGGAGTTCAAACACTAATACCAGCCTTCACATAAACCGATAACACAAATCATAAATTCCGCTCGAATCCAACACACGATTCTTTTGCGTTAAACCGTCTCAAAATCACTATCTAAATTCAATAAATCAAGACCAAAACTGGGTGTCCGCGCATTTCCGGTCATGAATTTCCAGGATTTTTTTGAGCGAATTTCCAGGATTTTTAATGCAACAATATTTGTGAAGGGTTTAATTTTTAAGCTTTGTAATGACTCTTTTTTCATTTCGAGAACTTGTTTTTGGATTTCATTGGTCGCGGCCACCTTGTGTCATACGATTTTCTCATAAGAAAAAATTACATAAGAAAGTATTATACATATTTTGAACCAGCGTAGAAAGTTGAATAAGCTACGTACGCATTAAAACTTACTCACTCACTAGTCATAATTGCTTCTTCGTCTGAAGCACAAATAAAATTCAGAATATATAGTTATACTCTGGAGCCCCAACAGAGTTAATCTGTAATAACTGAATCAAATGAAATCTGAAACCAGTAACTACAAACAAAGAAACAATGTCGTAGTTCAAGAGCCTATATATATTCTGAAAATTATTAATTAATGACTCAGAGACGATGATAAATAATATATAAAAGTATGGCTCCTGGCGCTTATGTGGGAAAATATGAAAGAAAAAAACAAAAGTTTAACAATTTTTTAAAAAAATACAAATTTTGTTGAAAAATGTTTATGAGTTTCCAGGATTTTTCTGGCGATTTTCCAGGATTTGCCTCTTTTTACACTACTGCCCTTTCAATTTCCAGGATTTTCCAGGATGCATAGCTAATCTCCAGGATTTTCCAGAACGCGGACACCCGGCCAAATGCTAAACAATTAGTTTGTACTCGTTCCCGAATTCAGATACGATACTGGATAATAAAAAATAGAAAGTGTTGCTCTAACACGTAGATGATGACGTCTAGCTAAATTTTAAACTATGCAAATTAAATTGTACGAAATTAGGATTTGATAAAATTTTAAAATTTTGAAAGTTAAAAGTTTAGGGACCCATATAGTGATTTAGAAGTTTTGAAAACAAAATTTGTGAAAACTAGGCCCTGGGACCCCTGGTAGCTTACTAGACACCCCGACAACAGGCATCCTCACAGTTGCTTTATTCTGTTTTGATGAGGATAGGGGTTTGAAGGGTATCGGAGATTAAAATAGGATGGGATTCTTCACCAGAACATGTGGTGTTCGTACGCGTGGCCAGTAGAATGCCAGCGGAAATAATAGCTATAAGTATCTTTAATTTTGGCTCGCGTATATCTTATCTCTCTGTGGCTTGACTTGGTTCGGGCTACGGCGTGTCCAATTCAATTTGCTCCGATAATGTCTGCTCCGCTTATATAAGCATCTCCGCTTCGATTTATAAGCAGAATCAATGTCTGATGTCCGCGCACGAAAAGCCGTAAACCATAATCAAGACCATTTAAAGTCAGATAACACCAATTAAGTGTAACACTGGTCATAAAAACACAAAACTTCGTAAATAATCTCAAAAGATTCGTAGCATATTAGCTAGGTGATCATTATAGTAAAAGAACAATAAAACCCCATAACTAGTATGTCAAAAGCTAACAGAGAGGAACAATATTCAGTTAGGGCCGCTGTGTCGTAACCAGAGAACCGGAACTAGATTATTTTAGCTGCAGAAGGTCAGCTTATGCGACGGAAACTGAATCTAGGCTGTTCTAAACCAAAGAAACAAAGCTAAAATTAAGTTAACTAAAAAGAAAACAAGTGCTAATTATGCAAATTAGCACGAAAAGAACGAAAAACAAGAAAACAAAGCCCAGGGGTGGAAGGGATATAAAAAGGGATTTGGTGACCAACCTGGGGTTTTTAGGTAATTTTTGTGGATTTTGAGCGGGTTTGAACCGGAATCCGCCCTGGTAGCCTGGTCGACAAGAACCAGGTCACAAAGAAAGAAGAGTAAATTGGGAAGGTTTACGAAAGAAGATATAAATTTGGGATGGTTTGAACTGAAAGAAAAGGGATGGAAACAGGGGCCGGTTAAAAGAAGAAAATAAATCAGGAATTGGAAGCGCCAGTGGAAGACGCTAAATCGGCGAAGGGGGTAAATGCTGAACGGTAACGACAGAAAAAAATCGGGAAGGTAAAAAGGGATAAAACAGATACGGCGTGAAGGGTCCCACGACCATACCAAGCGTCCCACCGGCATTCTACTGGCCACACCTCGAACCATTAGATGTAACTGTAGATGTAGATTATATATTAGAGATTTATAAAGATCTAGCTAAAAAAGACGCAGCTAGCTAAATACTTTCACAATTTTTTTCACCTCTATTAAATTGGAAATTCATGGCGCCCGGTAGGCGCAGGGTCGCTCAGTCTGCGTCAGATGAACAGAAAGATAAATGTTTGTTATGTTCTTCGGATGTCAAGTCTAATCAGTGTGGTGTTCAATGCGAAAAATGTTCTAACTGGTTTCATGCTTCATGTCTAAATTGAACTGAGTCCCAGTATCAATTTGTATGTGATACTCCCGGTATCCACTTTGTTTGTAAAGACTGTGACACTTCTGTGATTCTTGACAACAATGATACTTTGACTGAACTGTCCAAAGTCGTTGCTGACCTCGGTTCGAAGGTAAATAATTTATGTGCGTCCGTTGCTGATCTGCAACAAACGAATACAGTTGCTGCAACACCCGAGCCCGAACAGTTAAAATCTTGGGCGGAAATTGTCACTAACAGTGCTGTATCAACGGTAAATTCAGTGGCTATAAATCACATACGGTCATCATCTGAGGAGGAAATGCGGCGAAACAGCGCTGTAATTATAGGGTTGCCGGAATCTAGTTCCGATCTGGAAACTGTACAAAAGCTATGCCGTGATTTAGATCAGTGTGTTGTTGTGAAGGAGGTATTTAGAATGGGTAGAAAACCTACTAGTGAGGAGGAAAAACCTCGTCTTGTTAAAGTTCAGTTCGCATTATCGTTTTGTTTGGACTCTGTAATGCATGAGGCGAAACAGCTCAAAAAGATGGATTGTTGGAAAGGTGTGTATATTCGAAGGTCTCTTCCTCCGGAAAAACTTGCTTTTTTAAAGACACTTCGTGAGCGTTGTGCAAAAATCATTAAATCAGTAATTGCTCAAAAGACACGTTATATAGTTGTCAATGAATCTGTTATTAAATTGGATAACTGTGATGAAAAGAATGGTAAACTTTCTGGTGGCACCAAGGATACATCCTATAAATTTGATGTGGATGTATTCTTGGGAAACCAATAGGTGGGGTAAAGCTTCAATCTAAGTTCTCATATTTAAAATGTGTATTGTTCAATGCTCGCAGTCTTTTAAACAAAATGCCAGATTTTCGCTACTGCCTAAGAAATGAATCTGCGTCCATATATTTCATTACCGAAACTTGGTTAAACGATAGTGTGCCTAACACTCTAATTTCTGAACCCAATTATGATGTCGTGCGTTGCGATATGATAGTCAGAATCGGTGGTGGTGTAGCAATACTGATAAAAAACAGTATTAGGTATAATATTGTACCCCAGAAATTAACATCGACTAGTTTCGAGGTTGTTACCGTTGATTTACATTTACTTAAACCACATAGGATTATTTGCGTTTACCGTCCACCTAGTTTGTCTGCTTCGGAGTCTGTCATGTTGTTAGATTTTCTTAGTTCATTGTGTGAAATATCATACCCTGTCACATTGGTTGGTGATTTTAATTATTCGCAAATTAATTGGTCAAACAGGTCTTCTAATGATACAGTTGGTAAGGATTTTCTAAATTTTTGTTTCTCAAATGGACTTACTCAACTAGTTACTCAAAAAACTCGAGAAGATAATATACTAGATTTAGTGCTTACTTCTAGTGCTTCTAATATCAGTAATGTTTCGGTTTCTGAACCTTTTTCTACCAGCGATCATTGCTCAGTTAACTTTCAAATCGTTGGTTCTGCAACCAAATCTAAAAGTATTCGTAAACTTAATTTTCGCAAAATGAACTACGCATTGTTTTCTAACTATATTGTTTCCAAAGATTGGTATAGTTTACTTTCTCAACAGGACACTGTTGATAAGATGTGGGATAAATTTGTGTCAGTTGTGTATGATGGTATTTCTTGTTATGTGCCTATTGTGAGTGATGATTCATGCCGGTCGTCGCGTTCGATATCCTATTGAAATCAAAAGAGCTTTTCGTTTAAAATGATTACTTTGGCGGTGTAGCAAAACCAATGGTGGTATGGTTCGCTATAAAAATCAGCTAACTTATTGTAATAAGCTTGTTTCTGAATTTGAACTAAGAGAAGAGAACAAAATTTTGACCAGTAAAAATCTCAACAACGTTTATAAATTTATTAAGCATAAAAGGCTAAAGAATGAAGGAGTTGGCCCGTTGTTAAATGCAAATAATGAACTTATTTTAGACACCGATTCTAAATGTGATATTTTAAATTCACAT